>CM029016.1:119309296-119455105 GCA_016801055.1 Panax notoginseng
TATCCTTGCAAAGAATACATTTGCCACTATCTCAGCAAGGAACTCAAACTCCTCTGGAACTCCTTCTTCTTCATGTCCTTCAGACTAGGGTTCCTTTGGTACCCCATGTTCTCCTTTGCTTGTTCCGTATTAATATCATCAAGGCTCTTTAATCCTTGGTCAGGAAAGCCTAAGCATTGATTGAGGTCAAAAGATTTCAGCTTTAGAGACTGACCTTTGACCTTGGTAGAAAGGGTTCCGGAGTTTATGGAAGCATTTGAGTAGAACTCCTTGACTAAGTCAACGTATACTCGAGTGCTTGCCTCAAGACATTATGAGAATCCAGCTTTCTTTACAAGTTCGAGAATATCTCTAAACTTCTTTTTGAATTTCTCAAATGACTTGGTTCCGAGCTGAATGCCAGTGATTACTCGCCAATCTTCTATTTGAGTAGTTCGAGGAATATGGGTATTTGATTTAGAGGAGTCTATGAGAGATTGTTGATTGTGATTTGGGCAAGGCTTTGGAGGATTAACTGATTTTGGCTTTTTGAGAGGATTCTATTGGTCGGATAACCGATCACTAAACACGCGCAAGTATACGCGGTCTAACAAGTAATATAATGATAAGAAGTGTGTCGTACCCACGAGGAACTATGACTAATATTTACCAAGTACCGATTATGTATCGCTAAAGTATTATTCGAACAACAGTAAATGGAAGTGTGATTAATCTAATTTATAATTAACAAAGTAAGTAAATGGATAACGAATGGAAATCTAAGGAATACAAGCTAAGGTCATAACTTTACCCCATACAGGAATTCTGTCGAATACCTGGCGAGTTATGTTTCATCAAACTAGCTACCCTTCTCTCTTTGGTCTAAATGGTCACGACAATTTGTCGACCGAGAACACACATGTGCCTATGCACCTCTGTCGAGGTATGCACAAACATATCCTCTCCAGATCCACCCAAAGGGAATAGAACAGAAAACAACGTCCAAGCTATTTGCAATCCTATATATGTTTATGCGAATTAATCGTAACAAGGATTTAAGCATAAGTTCTCAATAAGGTCGCACGTGGCGCACAGAGATATGTCTATTCTCTGCACAACTTATGCAGCCGAGACCCACAATCACATGTCAAAATATTTAGGTGTAAATCTACAATCCTTCTGTCGATATCATGCAGATTACCATAATCATCACTAATGTCTTAGCAAGAATCATAAAGCACAAATATATTAAACCAAATCATATGGTTCCAACCAAAGAGATAAAGACAGTCAATTCAAATAACAAAGGGATCCATTATAACTTTAGAGCCAATACTTAGTTCATAGTTAATAAACCAAATACAAGTAGCAAATAAGACAACATTTATAGAATACAAAATTAGAGGAAATAAATGGATAGAAGAAACTCTGTCAAAGCCCCTTCAATCCCCACACATATCGCTCAAATCAAGCATTCCAATTCGTGTCACTCGTTGCTCTTGAGCTCCACAGAAATCACAGACTTCTTCCTAAACTATACCTAATCTTTATGTACAGACATCAACTAAGGACTAGAGAGAGAAAATACAAAAGAAAAGAGAAAAACATAACTATGCTAATCTATATGATATATGGTGCCTGATGATCCTCCCATATGAGAGATGTAGAGTTGCTTCTGTTATATACGCCTCCTCTGCCTTCAAGCTAGGTCAAAACCAAATGGCTTCTGCCTGGGCACCGGAGGTGGCGCCGTGGCGCGGGTCACTAAGCTGCAGTTGGTGCTGCAGCCCACTTTAATTTGAAGGACACAGAACTCGCGCTGCAACGCGAGCCATAGAAGCCTCAGTGGTGCCGGGGCGCGAGGGTGACGTCAGCAGGAAAAGGAAGGTGGCACGCTGCGGTGCGAGCATAAGCTTGGCTTTGGCGCCGCGGCACGGGCATATGAAATTTGGCCATTTTGTCCCTGAAAGCATGGAAAACACCTGTAACGCTCTGCAATTCATCGATTAAGCACAATAACACTATAATCATATAAACTATATAAAATCTACGAGAACAGGCAACTATTTAAGTCATAACGTATCTGACTCGCGGGTATAAATCCCACACATCAAATACCCCCAAACTTAAGTCTTTACATTTCCTTAAGCAAACTAACTAACACAACACTAATAATGAAACACACGCGAAAGAAAAATAAAACAATAAAGTAATATCATGGCTTTAAAGCTCGATCATAGCCACTCCCAGAGAATAGGGCAAACACATATATTAATAGGGGTTCATTCAATTTAAAGCATAAGACTGTATTCAATCCATTCTATGAGTGTTGGTGGAGACCATCCGTCCTAACTAATCATGGCACAAATAAGTTCGTCCAGTTGATTGCTAATACTAATATGCATACTCCGCAACTTAAGCATTCAACAAGCATTAAGAATAATTCGCAAATGCAGGAAAAAATCAAAAGACTCTAGCATGACAATAGTAAAATCTGACTTGGACAGTACTTAATTACCTTAGGCTATTCAGAACTACCCATGAATGAGCTTTTGATCAGTGACTCCCAAGCCAGATGACTTTATGGCACTAGGTGTAGAACACCCTATGAATCTAATAACTCAAGCAGTAAAGGCCACATAATCAACATAAGCCACTGAGATTTTACAACAAAAACGAATATTATTTAGCGAGTGCATTTTATGCTCCATCTCGATATCAGTCCTGCGTTTATGGGCGAGTGCGTTTTACGCTCATTCTCGACCCACCACAAAACTTTCGATATAAACTCTTCTTTTCTATTTTTATTTTGTTTTCATTCATTTTTTTTATGTCAACGATCTAGAATCCAAGATCCAAAATTGTATAAACGTCTAAGTTTTTTATTACCTTGTAAAAATGAAAGTTTATAAGAGTGAATAAATTCTCAAAGCAATAAATATGCGAACTAAATTTGAAAAATAACTAGTTAAAAACAGTTGGTCGGTGCGTGCTAAGAATGATGGATCAATAACAGTCTAAACTTATCAATTGAAAAACCCCTAGCTCATACATGATTGACACGACTCGAAGAGATATGCATAGATACTTGACGCTTGTCATCAGCCACAATAAAAAATTAATGATACTATAACACCCTTGCTAAATAGCAGCTCAAAATAGGGTAAAAAGGCCATTCAAATGGCACAAGCATCTAATCTGTAAAAGCCCCAAAAAGATGGCTAAAAATCACACTCATGCTGATAATAATCAAAGCATTAGTTAATAAAAACCAAAAACAGTTCATGGCATAATAATAAAAATCCAACAAAAACCCGTAGTTCAAAACGACTGCACCACAATCCTGATAATAAAAACATAATAAGATACTAAAGTATGCAACCTAGTCATGGCAGTAGAGAAATAACATATATAACCAAAACACCCCCAAACTTGAGGTGAGTAATTCCCTCATTGCTAAATATAAAGCAATCGTATGCAAGAGGGCTTCCCTGAAGTTCGCTACTCAGTAGTAGTCTCGTCCTTGTCAGCCTCGACAGGTGGTGGGGGAGGGTAGGGTGGGAAAGTAGGCAGCTCTGGAAACTGCTATGGCGTGAACTCAGTATTCTCGCCACAATAATCGGTATAGATGCTCTGCATGGTGTTCACCAGCTCAACCTGGTACTGCATCGCTATCTCTTGCCTCTGAGCCACTGCAGCTATGTGCCTCCGCTGCCTCTGCGCCTCGGCGTCCTACTTCTAATGCAGCAGGGTAAGGGTAGCCATAATGTTTGTAAGTAGACCCTGTACAGCTGGGCCTGCATCTGAAGCCTGTGCCTGCTCTAGCTCTACTGTAGGAGGCGGCGCTGTAGGTGGCCCGTAGCCTTCACCTCCAATATGCGACTCTGCCCCATCCCATACAGTGAAGCGCGAGATGGTCACGTGGTCAATGACTGTCATGGGTGGAGAGGCTATCTCTTATGGCCCCCACTTGATGCCTACTTGCGTGCACAGCCGGGTGATCAACGATGGATGAGGGAGTCCTGCAGCGATGTTGCTCCTAATTGCCTTCACAATGGAGTCGTGAATAAGCACTCCAATATCCACATTAAGACCCGTGACAATGGTGAATAGCAGAATCGCCCTATCCTTTGTCACATCGCTCAAATGTCGGGTCGGGATCATTTTTGCACATATGAAGCTGAACCACGCCTTCCCGTAGCGACCAGGTGCAAAGCTGGAAAACTGGTCTTTTCCCCCATGTAATCATTTTTCTTCCAAGCAGTCCGGGCTTGCAAAGCCGCCTAATAATATCCTCGAGATCATAGTTGCGGATCCCCGGCTCTAGATAGTCTCTGCCCTGATAATTGGGTGCCACACATAGTTCATTGATGGCTTGGCTCCCAAAATCCACTAGCTTCCCCCTAACTTGGACAACAGCAGGACCCTCGGGGTTGGCGTTGGCATAAAACTCCCGAACCACTGGTACTATGGCCGATGCAGGCAGTTTTGTGAAGTTGATCCAATAATGTTCTTGTATCATGGTGGTTAGCTCACCATCCTTCTTGTTGGGCTTCAACCCCCGTTCAAGAATCAGATTTTGCGCGTCGAATGAACTTTTGTACCATTTCCAGGTCGCCTCATTAATAAACTTGGTGGTGTCCCAAACCGTTGGTGGTGGCATGGTGGGCGAAGACCCTCCAACACTGAGTCGCTGCCTCTTTGGAGCCATGTCAAAAATTGAAGCAATTTGTATGAATACAAGCAACAAACTGAAGCACACACTCCCCCAAACTTAGTGCAGATAAACCCAATGCAATAGCAATGCCAAATCAGCCCCAAACTTTCAAATTCTCTCTTAGGCAATTAGTCGGGCACCTAGTGTGCGTTCTGAAAATCAACTATGGACAAACCTTGCTTGACAGTGCACTAACCAGATTTCCCACAGTGGAAAATCACCCCAAAACACAACAAGAAGAATAACACAGTCCCACGATTTGAAATCAAAATAGAATTGTCAAAAATCCCAAATACCTTAAGTGAGAACCCTAGTTTGATCCCCTCTTTCTTTGCTTCGCACTGACTTGGGCTGTTGTAGGTTGTCTGAATTTGTTCACTTGAGAGATTTATGGATGAATACTAGGTGTGTAGGAGAAATAAGGCAATCTTGGTGCTTGGGTGCTTGCTGAGTCGGTTGGAGAAAGTGGACATGAATGGCCTAACTGCTGGCTAACAACTGCACTTAAACACCAAAAACTCGCTGCCGGTTCCGCGACGCGATATGCTTTATATAGTTTGATGCTGCGGCGAAAGTTAGTAGTGGCTGGGCTCGCTCATGGCGTCGCGGCGCGAGATGTATAGTGTTAGTTGGCACTGCGACGCGAAGGAGAGAGACTGGGCATTAAACCATGGCGCTGCAGCATGAATCTTGACGCTGGGACGCTAAGCCGGCGCTGCGGCGCGATTTGCAATGCATTTGGTGGCGTCGCGGCACGAGATGCCATTTTTCTGGAATTTTTCTAACTGCTATCTGCACATGCCAAGACCAGTATAACAAAAAACAGTACAAAGCAAATATGCATTATTACATACAATATAATGACTACTTACAAAGTAAACTAGATATAGGTAAAGGAAAATATATAAAATTTATACCGAGATGGGGGTGCCTCCCCACCAAGCGCTTGTTTTAAAGTCATCGGCTTGACTATACCGACGCCGTTCAATCCGGCTCATAAGCAAAAATAACCTCTTCATGCCGCCTATTCGTCAATTCCTTTGGATTCTAGGCAGACATGGATGATTGGTCATTCTCATTCTCCTCATCCATCTAGTCATCCATCGGCACAAAGAAGATTTCGCCACTGGAATTATCCACTAATTCGCCTATTTCATTAAGTTGAAAACATTCTTTGTGCGCTATTGGGCCCTCATGGATTTCCATAATCGGGAGTGTGGTTTCTGATTATAGATCAATATTGACGATACAACCACTGTTGATCCTTTTGTCACTAACTTCAGACTCCACTGGTTGGCCAGATTGAACTACGACGTCTCCCTCAACAACTGTGTGAGACTCAATGCATTTTCCTTGCGTATCCGCCATGCAATGCTCTGCTGCTTCATCGTCGAGATCAATTACGACTGGGAGATTGCCTTGCGGTGGATTTGTGATGGCATTGATGATTGCCCCAATTAATTCTCAAGGCTGTGCAATGCGGCTTCTTGGCTTGCCATCCGAACATCATTTCTTTCAATAAAGTTGGCGAGAAGCTCTTCAAGCCGGTTCTCTTCTTCTCATGTTGAGGTCTCATAAAAGCTCTCATTGGGTGGAGACGTCAACTCATAATGCGGCAGAGACTGATAGTCAAACTAGAAGGCATGATTCGGATCATATTATTACTCTTGATTGTAGTCCCATGAGTTTGGATAACCCTGACAGTTTGGATGGTAGGGAATCGGTTCAAAGTCAGCTTGATCCTGACAGTAGGCACTCTGAGTGGACTGACACTCAAGATTGTCAGAAAATCTCAAGGCATTAGCAATTTGAAGTTATAATTTCTCGAGTCCTTCTTCCGAGCTTGGTTGTGTCGTTCCCTCATAAGGCCATTGATAACATTGATCATCCATAATCTGTAAACTGAAAAACAAAAAGAAAGGAAGATCAAACAAATAAAAGAAATAAATATATACAAGTTCAAAGTAAGACGAAATTGATTTAAATCAATATTGGACAATATTAGAATAATAGTTCCCCGGCAACGACGCCAAAAACTTGTTGGTAGGGTAACCGATCACTAAACACGCGCAAGTATACGCAGTCTAACAAGTAATATAGTGATAAGAAGTGTTTTGTACCCACGAGGAACTATGACTAATATTTACCGAGTACCGATTATGTATCGCTAAAGTCTTATTCGAACAGTAGTAAATGGAAGTGTGATTAATCTAATTATACTAATTAACAAAGCAAGTAAATGGATAACGAATGAAAATCTAAGGAATACAAGCTAAGGTCACAATTTCACCCCACACAGGCATTCTGTCGAACACCTGGCGTGTTATGTTTCATCAAACTAGCTACCCTTCTCTCATTGGTCTAAATGGTCACGACAATTTGTCAACCGAGAACACACAGGTGCCTATGCACCTCTGTCGAGGTATGCACAAACATATCCTCTCCAGATCCACTCAAAAGGGAATAGAACAGAAAAGAACAACCAAGCTAGATGCAATCCTACATATATCTATGCGAATTAATCGTAACAAATATTTAAGCATAAGTTCTCAATAAGGTTGCACGTGGCACACAGAGATATGTCTATTCTACGAACAACTTATGCAGCCGAGACCCATAATCATATGTCAATATATTTAGGTATAAATCTACAATCCTTCTGTCGATATCATGCAGATTACCAAAATCATCACTAATCTCTTAGCAAGAATCATAAAGCACAAATATATTAAATCAAATCATATGGTGCCAACCAAAGAGATAAAGACAAGTCAATTAAAATAACAAAGGGATCCATTATAACCTGAGAGCCAATATTTAGTTCATAGTTAATAAACCAAATACAAGTAGCAAATAAGACAACATTTATAGAATAAAAAATTAGAGGAAATAAATGGATAGAAGAAACTCTGTCAAAGCCCCTTCAATCCCCACGCATTCCGCTCAAATCAAGCTTTCCAATCCGTGTCGCTCGTTGCTCTTGAGCTCCAAAGAAATCACAGACTTCTCCCTAAACTATACCTAATCTATATGTACAGACATCAACTAAGAACTAGAGAGAGAAAATACAAAAGAAAAGAGAAAAACTAAACTATGCTAATCTATATGATATATGGTGCCTGATGATCCCCCCATATGAGAGATGTAGTGCTGCTTCTGTTATATACGCCTCCTCTGCCTTCAAGCTATGTCAAAAGCAAATGGCTTCTTCCTGGCCACCGGAGGTGGCGCCGCGACGCCGGTCACTAAGCTGCAGTTGGCGCTACAGCGCCACTTTAATATGAAGGACACGGAGCTCGAGCTGTAGCGCGAGCCATAGAAGCCTCAGTGGCGCCGGGGCGCGAGGGTGATGTCAGCAGGAACAGGAAGGTGGCACTGCGGCGCGAGCATAAGCTTGGCTTTGGCGCCGCGACTCGGGCATATATAATTTGGCCATTTTGTCCCTGAATGCATGGAAAACACATGTAACACTCTGTAATTCATCGATTAAGCACAATAACACTATAATCATACAAAACTATATAAAATCTATGAGAACATACAACTATTTATGTCATAAAGTATCCAATTCGCGGGTATAAATCCCACTCATCAAATTCTAGGGTTTAAAAATGGGAGGGAGAAAGGTTCGATGATTTTTGATAACTATTTACAGATTTTGAATTTGTCTTTATGGCAGTTCATTCGAACTCTGCATTATCAGTGATGTGTCAACCAACCATTGGTTGCACGATGTCCAGTAATGAGCTGTAACTCCCCATAACTATTCAGTTAGAGATTTCTTTTAGAAGAGTGGACGTTTGATTGACGTTGATTAACCGTTGACCTCTTTTGTTCGTAGAGTAGCATGATAAGGCAGCTATGGACTCTACGTTTTCCTTTGTTGACTCAACGATCAACTTTTGAGATAAGCTACAGTGGATGGTTTTGACATTACTCCTCATTTTGAAACTGCATATCTTTACCACTGATATACTACACGCTAGTTTGGGCACTTAAGTTCTGGTGTGCATTTGTACTGTAACGACCCCAAAATTCATAAAATTTAATTCTCAACTTCGGTCGTTAATAATACATTCAACCTCTAATTTTATATCATTAAACGATAATGCAACCATTAAAATTTGTAGAATAAATAAAATGCTCTATTACAATTAAAATTTTCTATTTACAAACTATTCTCGTTCCCGTAACTTTTAACCTTTACATTACATCTCTTCGATTCAAATTTATATCATGAATCATTACAACAAAATGACTATACAAAGTCTTACATCATCAATGGATATCTAAATATATCGGATAGCTCAACTTACAATTTAACAACATGCTACATTCAAAATATTAAATACATTTCTCATAAAATATAAGGAATCTTCAAGTATCAAGTTGGATTCATAACTTTCAGGTAACACATAACTTTACCTTAGAATCTTGACATGCAAAAATGGTTATTTCCAAGGTTGAGCTCAACAGCCCAGCAAAATCTAACAGTTTTCATGCAACACATAGCATATAATATCATGCTCAACATATATCTCTTAAACATTGAACTATCATAACAAACATGCTACAGTTCATATAACAAATATAAAGATTGAGTTCCTTACTCAATCGGCATGCTTTACTCAATTAATGTAGTCATAAGCTGACTTTGACATTTCATGCTTGCACATAAATATAACACACATCATGTTATTTTCAATAAAGACTTAAAACAATTAATCATCAAGTTCACGTAGCAAACAGGAACTGAAAGACTTGCCTAGTTCGTAGATTACCAATTACCGAAAAATAGGTTAAATGCTTTGCATACATCCTACAACAGTTCAAAGGTTCATATTCACATGCATTAGTTGCACATATAACGAAACCACAAATACTCTTAGTCTTAATCTTTTATAACTTGCATCTCTTTGAAACTTAACACATATCTTCAGGTGTTTACTCCCCTTCGTATGACACTGATCATTATATAATCTCATTTTGTGTTTCTTTAAATTCTTTCGAAACCAACACTTAACGTTCATTATAGTTGTCATAGATTCTATTACCCCATATTAGATGTATTACACTTGTTGGCAACAACTAGGAATCACATTATCTATTAGATATGCTAACATACCATAACGTGTACATTTCTAGCTAAACCTACTATTTTAGCACAAACCTTTCTTTACCATTTACATTTCAAAAATTCAAAGTGTTTACATCGCAATACTTGTCTAACATTCATTGTGTACACTAAGTTATCATATAACGCGTTCAAAATTTACTAATCATTTTTACCATTTTGAATTCACTAACCCCATAACATAATTTTGTTTTAGCCTTGTTGTTACGTGTTAGACATATTACCATAACCATTAGCTAAGCTACAAAGAATGACCAAAGTATGCAAAATTAGCAGACTTCAGTGTGTGAAAATGGTCACTCGCGCGGTCGAGCGAGTTTTGTACTGGAAGGGCGCCCGCGCGACTCACAAAACTCAGCTTTGCATAATGTATTTCGGCACTGTTTTTAGGCCAACTAACACGAATTTCACCCATAAAACAGTGAAACCAACATCTACAATTGATATAAACTATCACAAACATGTTTGTTAACAGATTCAACCCATTAGAACAATTTAACAACACTTTTAACTATTTTAATTTCTCAAATTTCTCATTTTCGTATGAAAACTCCATTCTTGACATCCTTCACGAAAATCAACACTTTGATTTCAATTCTTGTCCAAATTACTTCGTTCAAATTTGGTTATGCTCGTTTCTTAATGAACTAACACACACAAGACTTAATTTACAGTTTCTCATACCATTTGACCACTAAAAATTTGTACTTTTCATGAACCATACGAAAAATACATATACTGACATTATTTTCTTCATACTGTCAACAAATTTAGCATATAAATTTCTTGTTTTAAACATAACTCTAGAATCTAAGCATGTATCATCATAATTAACAGTTATACATATCAAAAATTTTGCAAATTGAATTTACAGACTTAGAAGGTTTATGGCGTAAAGCTCTGATATGCATATTCATATATAATTAGGGAAAATACCTTCAACTAGTGTGATAATTCCTTGCAATTGCAGACAATCCTTCTCAATTTCTCACTCTCAAACTCTCACAATTCTCTCTGCAATTCCCTGAACTCTCAAACCCTTCTCTTCTCTAAGCTTTAGCAAATGAAACACATAAAAGAAAACCAACTGATATACGTACTGATATAATGCAAAACTGATAACCCTTAATAATACTACTAAATGTATTATCAGTTACTAACGTATAACATAAATATGTTTTATTATTTTAATTTATTTTACTTAAATTTACAAAATTAAAAAATCAAAAGCCCTAAGGCTTGCTTGGCAAAACCCTTTAAATTTAAAGAATTAATATATTTAAGCTTTGTTTGGGTAAAACTAAATTAAAACTACTTTAGTTTATTTTAATAACCACTTATAATATAGTTATTTGTTACATTTCTAATAAATTAAGTTTTCATACTTAATTAATTAATTCTAATAATAATTTATCAATTAAATCATTTAGTCACAAAACTCAATACAAATAATTACTCATCAAAAATGAAATATCAATATAATAATTCATTTAATCATTATAAACTCTCTAACTTAATTGTTAAATTAAATTAGAACATTATCCCATAATTATTAATTTTCTTAACTCATTAATTATTTATAAAAAAATAATTAACCAAGTCAAATCAAATCAATTAAACAAATATTTATTCAACGATAAATACATCTATTAAATATTTATATCATTCAATAAATATTTAAAAATTACAATTAAAATTCTAGAAATTCTGCATCTTTCCCTCCTTACAAGGATTCTGTCCCTAAAATCACACTCAAACAATTCATTCATCACATTAATCATTAAAACTCAGGGATGTCACATCCTTCCCTCCTTATAAGGATTCCGTCCTCGGAATCAACGAAACTTCCTATGCTCGATTTTCACCAAGTCTCCTTTCAAATTTATCGTTGAATATCTTCAACACATTATCTTAATATAGATTTTATATTTCCTACTACATTCATTACTTTAACAAATTTTAGGTTTTATTTCATAACTTTCACTTGAACTCAATTATATTTTGAGTATTACATTCACCATTTCTTCTTATAATTCGTTCTCGAAATTTTATTTATTCATCCTCATTCATTCAATCTATCAAAATAGATTTTACGTTAATACTTTATTCATTCAATTATTAAACTTTTCTATTAAAAGTTTTTCATTATACCTTAATAACTCATCTCCTTCTCATTTCAAAATTTCTTTTCTCACTTATTCAACATATTCATCATTCAGTGTTGCATTCTACGACTTACTTCTATCTAAGGAATATCGTCCTTACCACATTCGCCTTTTAGAATAGCAAGAATCTTCCATAATTTCTCAATAATTGGGAAGTAGTATGAATAACTAAGGAATTTAAAAGATTCTAAATCATGATGAGGGGTCACAAGACCTTGAACTATGTTCCTAGGTTACCAAGTATCTTGACTTGAACCTTTAACAGTCATAAGACTATATGGACTTCCGTACTTAGGGTGTTAAGCCCTTCATATGATGTATTGTGCACACACATTTCAACGCAAAGTGTAAACTAAGCGTAACCTCTAATAAAAGAGTTGTTCATCTCAGAATTTAGAGTGCAAGCATTCAACTGAGGGTCTAATTACCACGAACCATGTCCACAGTTATAACTAATCTTTTAACTTTAACTTTAACAGTCATAAGACTATAAGGACTCCACGTACTTAGGGGGATCAATCCTTTGTACAATATATTGTGCACAAACATCTCAACGCCTCCGCGTAATCTCCTATAAAAGGGTTGTTCATCTCAGCTTTTCAACATCTGAATCTGCACCAAAACATTTTGGTTTGGCATAACTTCTTAAGAAACAGTTGAATTTCATGAACATCTTTCAATATTCGTCTAGCTGAATCAAATAGCATAGACTTCTACAACAATTCGGACATCAATCGAAATATACATATATATATATATATATATATATATACATATATATATATATATCCTCATATCCTAAAGAAATCTCAAAAATCATTTTATGACGTCATGATACCGCATTGTCTTTACAGTCCGTTTGAGGATTCCATCATTTGGTGATTTTATCATACTACATCATACCATAGTGGGCTGACGATCATTAGATCACATCCAACACTACATAATACTGCATTGATGACTCCATCATTTTTATCATCTCTGCACTAGGTTCCATGATACATTGATGATATAAAAAAATATATTTTGATATATTTGAAATCATTTTTGTCTAGCCGAAGAAATTAGCATAGACATACGAATAACGGTATTATTTTTAAAACTCTTTGGTTTCATCATATGATCCAATGTTTTTCAAGAAAATAGAAATGCAACTTCCACATGAAGTCAATAAATTTTGAAAGTCTATCAAAGCTAGAAGATTTGGAAAAACCTATGTCTCCACCATCAACTCCACTTTTTATTATGATCCATTGCTTAATCAGTCTATCTATTCCTATCATCCTCAATACTCTATTCACACTTATCTATACCCTAGTTCATCAAACTTACCACACATTAGAAGTTCAGGAACTTGCCACAATAATATGAGTTTAAGAACTTATCCTAGTCATACCATAGGCGTCCATTTGCTGAGGGGTTCAAAATATACCATATTATTATGAGTCACGAACTTACCATATACATTAGTTTTAAGAACCACACCTAATCTTAATAATATCTGACTAATCTTAATTGTTTCTAACTATCAAATATACACATGAGAAAAGAATCACCTTTTCGCCACATATACAATGATAGCGCGACACCAACATTCCAATGATTATCAATGTGATAAACTGAGCGCAAGCACAAAACCCTCACCCATACAAAAGTTTGTACAACTCAGCCATCACATGAATCCTCAATTGAAATTCCACCTAACTCTTTCTTACTCTTAACTTGCTCTTTACTTAATACGAATTTCTCGAATCACATCATTTATAACTCCTCGCGAGTTATCTCGTACTATTTCATAGTACACCATCTTCATAGCATTAAGCTATAGTTATTCAAACATTATAGAGCATATTTCCTTTATAACTTAAACAGATCACGTCGTGGTCATATTCTATATCATCTCCCTTAAAAGTCTTTTCTTAACTTGTGATCGTTTTGTGTTACGATCCCCTTTCTTTCCTTTTTTCATCATTTACGACATTATTCGTTATCTTGGCTATTGGAGTTAGGTAACTCCCATATCTTATCTTTATATCTCTTCAAGATTCTTCTTTGAATTTTCTTGCATATATAACAATTCCTGCTTTAAGAATTTCCAACTTCATTTATATTGCTCAATACTTGGTTTCATTATACGTATCCATTTTCTAGACTTGGTACACATCGAGTCTCTAATAGTTTCAATATGGTACGCTGAGTGGTTTTCCACAAATAACCAACAAACTAGGTTCCGAGTTACTAGTTCGTATATACCTCCGCTCTATGAAGGAATCGTCTAGCCCAGATACCATACATCAACTATTAAGGAGTACAATTATACCATACTTAAATATAACTTTCTATTCTTAACTTCTTTATCATTCTCTTTTTATAGACATTGCCTATTTATTATCACCTTACATCCTTATTATTGGAGTTGGGTAACCCCACATTCATATTCCTTATAACACTGCGAGATTCTTCTTTGAATCTTTTCACGTATGTTTTAATCCCTTCTCTATAAATTTCTTAAATTACTTCTTATTGTTCAAATTCTACTTGAGCTTATTCTTTCATTATCTTCATCTTCCTTCCCTATGGTTATAGCCTACGGTACTCCTACCAAAGGTTTATAACCTACATCTCTGATACCAACTGTAACGACCCCAAAATTCATATAATTTAATTCTCGACTTCGGTCGTTAATAATACATTCAACCTCTAATTTTATATCATTAAACGATAATACAACCATTGAAATTTGCGAAATAATTAAAATGATATATTACAATTAAAATTTTCTATTTACAAACTATTCTCGTTCCCATAACTTTTAACATTTACATTACATCTCTTCGATTCAAATTTATATCATGAATCATTACAACAAAATGACTATATAAAGTCTTACATCATCAATGGATATCCAAATATACCGGATAGCTCAACTTACAATTTAATAACATGTTACATTCAAAATATTAAATACATTTCTCATAAAACATAAGGAATCTTCAAGTATCACGTTGGATTCCTAACTTTTAGGTAACACATAACTTTACCTTGAAATTTTGACCTGCAAAAATGGTTATTTGCAAGGTTGAGCTCGACAGCCCAGCAAAATCTAACAGTTTTCATGCAACACATAGCATATAATATCATGCTCAACATATATCTCTCAAACATTGAACTATCATAACAAACATGCTACAGTTCATATAACAAATATAAAGATTTATTTCCTTACTCAATCGGCATGCTTTACTCAATTAATGTAGTCATAAGTTAACTTTGACATTTCATGCTTGCACATAAATATAACACACATCATGTTATTTGCAATAAAGACTTAAAACAATTAATCATCAAGTTCACGTAGCAAACAGGAACTGAAAGACATGCCTGGTTCATAGATTACCAATTACAGAAAAATAACTTAAATGCTTTGTGTACATCCTACAACAGTTTAAAGGTTCATATTCACATGCATTAGTTGCACATGTAACGAAACCATAATGACTCTTTGTCTTAATCTTTTATAACTTGCATCTCTTTGAAACTTAACACATATCTTCAGGTGTTTACTCCCCTTCGTATGACACTTATCATCATATAATCTCATTTTTTGTTTCTTTAAATTCTTTCAAAACCAACACTTAACGTTCATTAAAGTCGTCATAGATTCCATTATCCCATATTAGATGTATTACACTTGTTGACAACAACTAGGAATCACATTATCTATTAGATATTCTAACATACCATAACATGTACATTTCTAGCTAAACTTACTATTTTAGCACAAATATTTCTTTACCATTTACATTTTAGAAATTCTAAGTGTTTATTTCGCAATACTTGTCTAACATTCATTGTGTACACTAAGTTATCACATAACGCGTTCGAAATTTACTAATCATTTTTACCACTTTGAATTCACTAACCCCATAACACAACTTTATTTTAGCCTTGTTGTTACGTGTTGGACACATTACCATAACATTTAGCTAAGCTATAAAGAACGACCAAAGTCTGCAGAATTAGTAGACTTCAGTGTCTGAAAATGAACACTCGCGCGGCCGAGCGAGTTTTGTACTGGTAGGCTGCGCGCCCGCGCGACTCACATAACTCAGTTTTGCAGAATATGTTTTGGTATAGTTTTTAGGCCAACTAACACAAATTTCACCCATAAAATAGTGAAACCAACATCTACAATTGATATAAAACTATCGCAAACATGTTTGTTAATAGATTCAACCCATTAGAACAACTTAACAACACTTTTAACTATTTTAATATCTCAAATTTCTCATTTTCATATGAAAACTCCATTCTTGACATCCTTCACGAAAATCAACACTGTGATTTCAATTCTTGT
This sequence comes from Panax notoginseng, assembly GCA_016801055.1. Classification (NCBI taxonomy): domain Eukaryota; kingdom Viridiplantae; phylum Streptophyta; class Magnoliopsida; order Apiales; family Araliaceae; genus Panax; species Panax notoginseng. Next base: position 119,325,649 of record CM029016.1, read on the forward strand.
CCAAATTACTTTGTTCAAATTTGGTTATGCTCGTTTCTTAATGAACTAAAACGCACAAGACTCAATTTACAGTTTTTCATACCATTTTACCACTAAAAATTTGTACTTTTCATGAACCATATTAAAAATACATATATTGACATTATTTTCTTCCTACTGTCAACAAATTTAGCATACAAATTTCTTGTTTTAAACATAACTCTAGCATCATAAACATGTATCATCATAATTAACAGTTATACATATCAAAAAATTTGCAAATTGAATTTACAGACTTAGAAGGTTTATGGCGTAAAGCTCTGATATGCATATTCATATATCATTAGGGAAAATACCTTCAACTAGTGTGATAATTCCTTTCAATTGCAGACAATCCTTCTCAATTTCTCACACTCAAACTCTCACAATTCTCTCTGCAATTCCCTGAACTCTCAAACCCTTCTCTTCTCTAAGCTTTAGCAAATGAAACGCATAAAAGAAAACCAACTGATATGCGTACTGATATAATACAAAACTGATAACCCTTAATAATACTACTAAATGTATTATCAGTTACTAACGTATAACATAAATATGTTTTATTATTTTAATTTATTTTACTTAAATTTACAAAATTAGAAAATCAAAAGCCCTAAGGCTTGCTTGGCAAAACCCTTTAAATTTAAAGAATTAATATATTTAAGCTTTGTTTGGGTAAAACTAAATTAAAACTACTTTAGTTTATTTTAATAACCACTTATAATATAGTTATTTGTCACATTTTTAATAAATTAAGTTTTCATACTTAATTAATTAATTCTAATAATAATTTATCAATTAAATCATTTAGTCACAAAACTTAATACAAATAATTACCCATCAAAAAATGAAATATCAATATAATAATTCATTTAATCATTATAAACTCTCTAACTTAATTGTTAAATTAAATTAGAACATTATCCCATAATTATTAATTTTCTTAACTCATTAATTATTTATCAGTAATACGTTTTGAAACTTTCCTACTGACTATGGATCTTCATTTGATTCATCAGCCACAAAGTTTTGGGACTTCATAGCTGGTACATTTCTTCATAGTGTATCTCAGTGCTATTGTTCCTCAACAGACCACTGCCCCTCCCCCATGGTTGATGTTGTCTTCTCATATAGATGTGATTCTTTTTTCTTTATATTCGCTACAAGGCAGCCTCACATATCTCCTTATATCGTAGGCATGGATATTTTCAGGACTGAACACTCTACGATCTTTTGACAGCACTACGAACGTAGTCTTCTTTGCTAGTTTTATGTTTGTGAAGTTCTATTCCAGTAATTAATTCCTCTTGACTGATGCTCAATAATCCTCTAAAGTGATCTTCCTTGAGGATTCTTCTCATATAACATGCTTTGCTTGATTTGAGCATATAAGACCCTTTTCATCTTTGGTTGAATGACCTACTTCCATATACTGATTAGCAACCATGTGAGCTTCATTCAGGTTAGCTCAGCGGGTCTTCAAGGACAGGCTTGGACATATAGGAATTTTATCAGAATCATTTCTGAACAGTCCTTAGCCTTCTGCTGGTTGAGTCTTCTTGACTGAAGTCTTCTGCTTCAGCATTCCTTAGTGTGGCCGGATAGACCAGGTACCTGCAGGTTAGATATATTTCTATTTTTGGTACTCACAATTTAATGGGTCCTGCTAGGTTAGTTTTCTAAACCCCTGTTCCTCATATAATAGAATTATCATAATAGTGATCACCAACAATCATATTCATGCAAGTAACTAATTTGGATAATACATTTTAAGATGCATAATAGTGAGTGTGTGTAAGGTTTGACATTTTAATAAAGACACACTAACTCTTTGATGGTTTTATCATTTGCTTGATTATGTTCACAGGGTCTAAATGTTCACAGAGTGAGAATCAACTATACGATTTGTTTGTATCAAGTTGATTCATGGAGGTGATCAGTTTCTACGAATCTTCAAGATACATTTGAAGAACTGATCATACTCTGTGGGTTATCAAACACATAGAACATAGGTTTGTACATACATATTAGCCCATCAGCAAAGATTACTTCACATAAAATAAATTTAACCTGTGATGCTCTTATGACCCATTTCAGATTTCTTTCAAGATGTCATCTTCAGCCTAAAACTTAGATGGAGAGGAAGTTTATAGGAATTTGAATTTCCACCCTTAGTGCACTTTCTCTCTTCACTTTTTTAGGTAGATTATGACTCCTTGAAAGAATACTATTATAGTTCATAAGGAGGTGAAACTATGATGTACACAATTATATCAGTGAGGAATCGTACCTTTTTACTGTCAGTTTCTTAACAGTCATTTATCTTTAATATACTGAGTTTAGGCATTGATGTGCATAGCTTCTCGTTTGCTCCTGACAGCTTGTTGCTCTTGTTGGCTATTAATTAATCAGCCATGGTCTTGAAGATGCAGGCTAGAAAAATCTCAGCATGTTTAGTTCTTTGACATCCTTTAGTTCACAAAGTTTGCACCCATCTATTAGTTGGCCAGACATATGATTGAGAAGATCTTCTTTCTTCTTTGGATAAGCATTTCTTATCATGTATGGCCTTTTCATCTTTTAGGCTGGTGGATGCTCGACTCTTTGTTGTTGATGTCTCTTCGACTATCTCGTCTGGTCTTCAGACTACAAGATTGACTGTAGACAAGGATTGGTCTTGTTGATATAACAATCGAGAACATGGACCAATATGAGCAGCTTCAGGTGTATATACACATTTACCTGTACACAGTATTTCCAACGTGTGAGCTCATCTGCATATAACAAGTTACTTACTACTAAACTAAGTTTAGAACAATGTTTGTGCCTAGGATCAGACTCAAAGTGATTAGCTTTTGAATATAGCATGAGAACCTTCTTTGATACCAATTGTTAGTTCCCGGTAGGCACAATATAGATCTAGAATGGGGGGGGGGGGTGTTGAATAGATCATTTTTATTTTCAAATACTTTTCTCGTTTATTTTGTATTGCTATTAAATTAGCATATGACAAATATAAGAATCTTTTCAAGCACAGTGGAATAAGTAAAAGATCCCCTTCATTGATATATTTATAATCACGCATACATTGTTCGTAAAGTTAGTTTAGTTGTAAGCAGTTAAAGCATACATAGCAGTTATAGCAGTTAGTGTACATAATGTAAATGATATAAAGTAAGAGGCAGAAGGGATTTTAAGTGGTTCAGAGACTCAAGCTCCTAATCCACTCTTCTACTTTCAACTAGTAGGATTTCTACAAAGGAAGGGCAGCACCCTGAATCACTAAGATTCCTTCAAGGCTAGCAGCCTTGGGACTCCAGTTCACTTAGAACTCTTCTAGGCCAGCAGCCTTGGAACTCCTCTAGTTCCCTAGGAACTCTTCAAGCCTAGCAGGCTTGGAACTTCATTTAGTCCCTCTGAACAAGGACCCCTCAGGCCCTGACTTCATTTAGTCCCTTTGGATAAGAACCCCTCAGGCCCTGGCCTCATGTTGAGTTGTTTGTTTATTTATTGGAGTTGGTGCTGAGCTGCTAAGATGTCTTCATGCTCTAAACATCTTCTATACTTAGCAGCTTGGCGTGATCACCCTTGAAGTGTCGCTGAGTATTGCATGATGCTCAGCTTCTTTGGTAACTCGACCACTTCGGATGATCCCTTGATGACTGCCTTGAAGATCATTCTTCTTGATACTTGATGGCTGCACATGATGAGTTTCCAAGCTGACTATAAGCTCTTCTGCTAGGTACATAGAAGCTTTCTCATGCTTGCCACCATGATGGCGTTGCTGATCTTCTTTCTTGATACTTGATGCCTTCTCATAATGGACTTGCCAAGATGACTATAAGCTCTACTCTCTGGTACTTGGAGTCTTCCCATGATGAACATCAAGATGACATTGATGCTCTTTTTTCTGTCGACAGTTCAGAACACTCTTCATGTAGTAGAACTCTCACTTCTACATTGTAGAACTCTCACTTCTACTTCTTTCTTTTTCTGACTCTAAGTGTTCTTGGTGGATCGTAGAGTGAGCCTTCAAACTCACTATCTCACAAGGTTTAGATCAGTCCACCATTCCTCCAAACTCGGCAACTCCAGCAACCTTTGATCTTTGAAGCTCCATCTAATTTATACTCCTTCCCAATACTCCCGTTGAAAACTGCAGATGTGACATGACATCTCCTTTTCAAACTTTCTGACACTGCAGTCTACTGTTTCACCTACCCCTTCAGAGATGTTGCTTTATGCCTGTGATAACCCGGGATTTTGAATAATCAAAATTTTGCGAATAATTTTTTTTTTATTAATATCAATATTAATTATCAATTTTATGACAAGTATCTGTGATACGAGTCTCGAGAAAGTCAATTTGGGTATTGACTAATAAATTTAGAGTAGAATTGTGCTTAACAGCTTTAGAAACCCTAACCTTAATTTCTGGAAAGGGATTCGATAGAGAATATAATTAAAATAATTATTTTAATGAGTTTGTGTTTGTACCGAAGAAATTTATTGATCAATGATTGATCGGATAAGGTTTGAAATTAATAAAACCTAATAAGAGATTAGAAATTCTAATCTCAGGAACAGAAACTCTAACGTACCGTTGGAAACCCTAATCGAAAGCCGAAAAACCCTAACTTTAAATTCGGGAATTCTAAACCCTAAATTAGGAAACCCTAATCCTAATTGGCAAGCCTAATGTGTGTATTAAACTTAAATATGATTAGAAAACCCTAACTATATTTTAGTTATATTAATTTCTATTTTACAAACCCTAATTATAATTTAGAAAAATTTATTTTTCTTATTAAAACCCTAATTCGTGGGTTGTAAACCCTAATGACCATTTTGACCCTAATTGATAATTTAAGCAATTTTAATTAGGAATATAAATCCTAATTAGCAAAATTGAATTTTATGATTAGGAAATATTAATATATTTATCGAATCCTAATTATAATTTGGAATAATTAATTTTCAATTTTGAAAACCGAAATTCGAAAATTTTGGAAATTAATTGCAAATCTAAAGGGTTTAAACCCTAAACCCTAAAGGGTCCAAACCCTAAACCCAAACCCAAATCCTAAACCCTAAGGGTTTGTGCATTTATCAAGATTGTCATTAAATTCAATTTGCCAAAGACCAAAATGCCCTTTATGGATAATTTAGTAAGCTAACTTGTAGAAATTGCCAATACTTTAGTGGGTGACCAACTCTCTTGACTATGGGACATGAAAATCTCATCAAAACCACACATTTGTGCCAGCAACATCAGATCTAATGTATCTAAGTAATATATATATAGATTAAGAGAGAGAAAGTCTATTACTTTGCTCAATTGTCCAACCAAGCTCTCACCTACTCTCTCTCTCACCAAAGCTCTGAAAATCTAAGGTAGATCAGTCCTAAAAACAGCCCCTAGATCAACCAATAACAGATTGGAGGGCCAAGATCTAAGATTATTCAAGAAAAGGTATAAACCTAATTTTTATTTTGATCCATGTTGCTATGAAAATGTTGACCGACGTTGACCAGCCGAAATCTGGGTAACCCAGAAAGCTGTTTTCAGCGTCTGACAATATCTTTAGGCTGCTTGATCTGTCAGCTTTTATGTGTTTTTATGTTTTTGTTGTAACCAGATTATAGCCGGATGTATGTACTCGAGATCCATGTTTTTATAACACTAAAAAAGTTAACTTATCAAAAGGAATAAGTGGTCAAAATAGGCCACTCAGTCACGAAGCACGTTTCTGGAAAAACCCAGAAATTTTAAGAACCATGTTTCTGACAACGTTTGACCAAGTTGAATCTGGCGATGTAGATGTTGATTAACTGTTATGTTGTGATGTAAATGTACTTTGACACTAGTACTATAGCTTTGGACCATAAAATACCTTATTTGATGACCGGGGCTGGAAGAAAATCAAACCACAAAGTAGACGGTCGAAGCTGTCTGGGTTTCTGGGTAACCCAGAAAGCCTAGAAGCTTCTGACAGCCACTTTGAGGCTTTGGATCTTGCAGTTGAGATATTATTATACCATGATGATGGTTATTTGTTGTAGAGTTACAAAAACACTACACAATCACGGTTCAAGATAGCCCAAAAACGCAATACATAGAGAATTAATCGTGGTCAAACGTGACCCTAGAAACACGAAGCTGTCAGTGTTCTTGAGCTCAACAACACCAACAGCGACGCTTTCTGTCGCTAAAGACCAACAGCGACGGTTTTAATTATTTTATTTTTTGAATTTCCGGAAAATGATTAAAAAATAGAAATAAATTCTAAAAATAACCAAAAATGGTTTTAAAAATTATTTTAAATTATGAAAAATAATTTTTAACCAATTGGAATATTTTTCTTTAATATTTATAATTATTTAAATATTAAAGGTATTTAATTTATTTACTTAGTGTACTAAATAAATTAGAGAAAAATAATTTAATATTATGAAAAATTATTTTAAATAAGAATAATGTATTTAAAAATATTTTGAGTTATAAAATGTGACTTTTAATATTTTTAGAGAATTTTCATTAATAATTTAATATTAATGATATTGGATTTATTTAATTACTAAATTAAATAAATAAGTTATAAATGATTTTAATGATTTAAAAATCATTTTAAATAAGAATAAAGTGTTAGAAAATATTTTAAATTATAAAAATATAATTTTTAATATTTTTGAAGAATTCTTATTAATAAATTAATATTAATGATATTAGATTTATTTAATTATAATATTAAATAAATGAATTAAAAATGATTTTATTGATTTAAAAATGAGAAAAATGTTTTAAAAATATTTTAAGTTATAATTAATGACTTTTAATATTTTGATAATAATTACATTAATATTTAAATATTAATGGCAATGATTTAAAAATAATTTTAATTATTTTAAAAATCATTTAAGTAGAATATTGATGATTTAAAAATATTTTAAGTTATTAACAATAACTTTGATATTTTGACAAGTATGTTATTAATATTTTTATATTATTAAATATTAATAATGATAAGATTATTTGATAATTAAATCATTTAAAAAATGATTTAAGTGTTTGAAAATTTATTATAAATTATAATAATTGTTTATAAATTTTTAAATGCTTCCAAAAAATATTATAAATGATATTTGACTTATCTAAAATAATATTGAAGCTTAAAGACCAAGTTTAATTGACAATCAATGTGTTAATTGTCGGATAGGGTGACCAGAACACCAAGAATGGACCGAGGTCTAATCAGACCGAAATAGTTATACTTGATAAGTGTTTATATAGGTTATAAACACTGATGTGGTTATGTGGTAATATGCCTAGGAGAAATTTGACTGTAAAATACAGTGTTACGTGTTATAAATGATTGTGCTAATTGTGAGACCGACATTGTTGATTATAGGTCTTACGAACGCAGTTAATTATATTGTGTAGCTGTAATCAACGCGAAAGGCAAGTTTCCTAGCTCAGCCTTGAGTTATATTCATTCAAATATTTTAATGGTTAATTATTGATAATTATACCATGTCTAGGGAATTTATTATTGATTATTCGCAGTTAGTGCATGATTAAAATTCAAATTGAATTACTGATTCGGAAAATATATATATTCGTAGAATTACTGTTGTTGGATATTTATATCTGCAGAAACTAATATTGACAGTACAGATAATTCCTGTTTATTGTCAAATTATATTGAGAAATATCTTAGCTAATTATTCTAGCTAGACAAACATTTGTTAGAACTTGATAAATACGAGAAGAGAAATCAATTGTTATTGATAAATCGATGCCAGTTATTTCGGCTACATCGATAAGTAGATAGAATTTGAAATCACAGTATTTTGTTATTAAATCAAAATCATGATTCTGAAATTGAGAAGAACAACCTTTTATATAAAGGAAACATTTTGGGTCGTATATTCGACCATTGCGCGCTGTTAAGTATTATGCATAATATAGGGTACAAGAAGTTGGCCGGCTCTAAGTACTTGCAGAGGGGTATGATTTAATCTTTATGGTTATCTGATACTCCTGCGTATGTATTAAAGTAAATCTTTGATAGATACCTGAGAAAATAAGTTCTAAGATCTGGTGGGATCACTCAGCATAAATCTGGAAAACATTCCACTTTGCTATTGCGTAGAATTGATTCTTGATTATTTAATAGAATATCGTAGAAACTTTGAAAGCATTGTACTCTTTCATTATCAGATTATTGCGTTGCCTAGAATACGAGAAGACTTATTATTGAATAGCAATTTGTTCAGCTATTTCAAAGTTCATCGTACTTTGGTTTCATTCTATCAAAATAGATAGACTGTTCTTATTGATTCGTATACATTTATTGTATGTCTTAACTTGCGGGGCAAACTTGTTGCTCACCCTTGCTATAAATAAAACTTTTCAGCTAGGGACGAAGTTGCAGAAGGTGCTGCTAAGAAGAACAAGGGAAAAGACATAGTTATAAATTAGTTATGATGAAAAATATTATTATGTTGTATTGTATTATAAACCCTTTTTGTATATCTAAGGGGGTATTTTTGTAATGTTAAGGTTAGTGGACCTAGGACTTATGTATTAACAACTTATGTTAATGACTTATGTAATCCTATTTATATATGAATGGGTAGTTAATTGGTATTATATTATGGATCGTGAACACCAAACTCGGGGGTCAGGTAACCCGGATTTGGGGGTGTCACAAGTTGGTATCAGAGCTGGAGTGACCAAGGTGTCGCCAGTTAGTAGAAGAGCCGTAGGGTATAAACCTTAAGTGGGGTGGGAGAAAACCCTAGGAATATAACCATACGCGAGATAGATAAAACTTATTTAGAGTTCTAAGTGAGGGATTGCCGAAGTACATCAACAGTGAGATAAGTGGGCACATAGTGTGAGGAGTTGTATTGGTGAAGTACTAATCAAGTTATTTCAACTGATTGTAGGATGTCTGGAGAAGGTGAAAAGAGTGCGGAGATGCTAGAGGTTGTTGCACCGGTGCCAGAAGCTGAGGTGCCAGCACAAAGCGAATCAGTTGAGAAGGTGGGAGAAGATGAACCCATGGTTAATCTCGGGAGTGATCATGATGATTATCCCGAGATGTATCTGAGTGGAGATGCTGAGGCAGAGTCTGAGCCAGCTAAGGTAGATTTAAAGAATAGGATCAAAGTTGGAGAACAAGATCAGCTATCTGCAGAAGTCTAGGAACTCCGAAGTAAAGTGTTTCTTCTAGAGGAGTTATGGAAGACGAAGAGAGCATTACGCAAAATGACTGAAGAAAGGAATGAGCTCAAGGCGTATGTGGACAAAATGAAGGCTGAAGGTGGTGGATCATCTGAAGGAACCAGCGAGAAGGACAAGAAGAAGAGAAAGAGGGAAAAAGACAGCCCTAAATCTGAAAAATCAAGCCCGAAGAAGAAGCAAGCATGTATCAAGTGTGGAAAGACTCACGCGGGAGAATGCATGATGTGGAAGAACGTGTGCTTTAACTACACGCAGGAAGGACATATTTCTCTAAATTGTCCTAAGTCGAATTTGAGGAAGTGTTTTTCATGTGGGCAGAAGGGTCACGGATTCAGCAAGTGTCCCATCAAGAAGAAGACTGATGAAGGGAGTGGTCGGTAGATAACTTAGATATATGTAATAGTATCTTTTGGGTAGAAATTTATGATATTAAATGTTGTAATATCGAGAATGATGTGTAAGCATATGTAAATATATATATAAATATATATATATATATATATATATATATATATATATATGTGTGTGTGTGTGTGTGTGTGTGTGTGTGTGTGTGTGTGTGTGTGTGTGTGTGTGTGTTTGTATGAATGAAATCCTTATTTTCTATATGAATATAAGATTAAGATTAATTTGAGTGTTCTTAAAACTCATACTTATGGTAAGTTAATGACTCATAATTATATGAAATGTTTTGAACCCCTCAGCAAATGGACGCCAAAGGTCTGACTAGGATAAGTTCATACACTCATATAATTGTGGCAAGTTCCTGAACTCATAAGTGTGGTAAGTTTGACGAACTGGTAATAACTGTGTGAGAATGGAAAATAGCAACTTTTTGTGTAAAGTTGTGTTATTAATCCTGATATGATTTAAAAAGGAATAGTAATATGTGTTAAGTACTATATGCTATTTGAATAAATATGCAATTATATGAGAATTATGTGTTGAATTCTTATTGTGTTAAGAATTTGTGTAAAGAAAGAGAATTAATATAAATTTTTTTTAAATTAGATCATGTCGCCTAGACGACAGAATCAAAACCAACGAGATGAACAGTCGGTGAATAATGAAGGAGGTCAAGCTGACCCGATGCAAAACTTTGCGGATATGATAGCCCAAGCTATGGAGAATAGAGCTCCCGTAGGAAGAGGAAGAGTGAGGAATCAGCCAGCTGATAGATTGGCTAATTTCAAGGATTTTAAAGTAGTGGGACAGCCAGAATTCAAAGGGACCACAGATCCTATTGAAGCCCAAACTTGGGTGAAGGAGATAGAGAAAGCATTCGTTATCGCCAGAGTAGCGGAGGAACAAAAGACGGCTTTTGCAACTTATCTGATGAAGGGAGAAGCTAACTACTGGTGGGAGACGAACCAAGCGAGAGCTGGTACAGAAGAGGTGTTGTGGACAAGATTCAAGGAGTTGTTCTTCGAGAACTACTTCTCGCCAAGTATGCAATCCAGGATGGAAGTTAAATTTCTAGAACTTAAGCAGGAGAACATGTCGGTAACAAAATACGCTGCCAAATTCAACGAGTTGGCAAGATTTGCACCTCATCAGGTGGACACAGAGGCGAGAAAGGCGAGAAGATTCGAGAATGGGCTGAAGCCGAGAATATTCAACAAGGTAGCGGTATTGCAAATCAACACGTTCGCGGCCTTGATGGAAAAATCGTTAATTGCGGAAGGACGGAGCGAGGCTGCATCTCGATTTCATTAGGAGAAGAAGAAGAAGACAAATGATGGTGGAAGCAGTGGTGGAAGTAACCCTAATAAGAGGAAGTGGAGTGAGAATACCCAGTCGGGTAATAAAACAGAAGATAATAGGAAAGGGAGGTAGTCATGTGCAAATTGTGGGAAGAACCATGCTGGAGTTTGCCTGAAGAAGAAGGGAGTTTGTTATAACTGCGGACAAGAGGGGCATATATCACCCAATTGCCCCAGTCCCAAGAAAATTCAAGGTTGTTTTGGATGCGGATCGACTGATCATTTGGTTTGGAACTGTCTGAAGAAGAATGCGGAAAACGAAAGTGTCAACAAGGGACCCGGTGGCGGAACCTTGGCAACTCGAGGACCTGCACAACCAGGAAGACCAACAGCCCGTACATTCAATATGACGGTGCAAGATGTCGTGGCTGCTCAGGAGGTCGCAACAGATAATGATTTCGTTTAGAAATTTAATTACGCAAGTAAATTGAGTCGGATATTTTTGTAAACTGTTTTCTTTTAAAGATTCAAGTCACAGGTTAGAATTTGAGACACAAATTAATATTGGGTTGATAAAAATGAATTGATGATACAACTTTAAAAGATTGTAGAGAATAAGAAAGCGGTGATTCCGAGGACAGAATCCTTTTAAGGAGGGGTGAATGTGATAACCCGGGATTTCGAATAATCAAAAATTTGCGAATAATTTTTTTTTATTAATATCAATATTAATTATCAATTTTGTGACAAGTATATGTGATACGAGTCTCGAGAAAGTTAATTTGGGTATTGACTAATAAATTTAGAGTAGAGTTGTGCTTAACAGCTTTAGAAACCCTAATCCTAATTTCTGGAAAGGGATTCGATAGAGAATATAATTAAAATAATTATTTTAATGAGTTTGTGTTTGTACCGAAGAAATTTATTGATCAATGATTGATCGGATAAGGTTTGAAATTAATAAAATCTAATAAGAGATTAGAAACTCTAATCTCAGGATCAGAAACTCTAACGTACCGTTGGAAATCCTAATCGAAAGCCAGGAAACCCTAATTTTAAATTCGGGAATCCTAAACCCTAAATTAGGAAACCCTAATCCTAATTTGCAAGCCTAATGTGTGTATTAAACTTAAATATGATTAGAAACCCCTAATTATATTTTAGTTATATTAATTTCTATTTTAAAAACCCTAATTGTAATTTAGAAAAATTTATTTTTTTTATTAAAACCCTAATTCGTGGGTTGTAAACCCTAATGACCATTTTGACCCTAATTGATAATTTAAGCAATTTTAATTAGGAATATAAATCCTAATTAGCAAGATTGAATTTTATGATTAGGAAATATTAATATATTTATCGAATCCTAATTATAATTTGGAATAATTAATTTTCTATTTTGAAAACTGAAATTGGAAAATGGCAAAAAGCACTTTTTGGCCACTGTGGTTATAGTGATTTAACGAAATAGTCACTGTGCTTTTAAAATATTTAATTAGCCCAGTGTACTTTTTAAAAATGTTCAATCAGGCCATTCCGTCTATTTTTTGTAACTGCCGTTAACAAATCAACAAGGATTGCTTACGTGGCATTTTAAAAATAAAATAAAAAATGACATGGTAATTACGTGGCAATAGATACATATTAGCTCCTTTCTTTTATTTTTTAATGGATTTTCTTTATAATTTTTTCTTTTCAACCAATAAAATAAAATAAAAAAAATCATTATGTGGTAAAATAATAATAAAATTAAAATAAATATTTTAATTCATTTTTTTTATAATTTTTTCTTTTCCTTTTTTCTATTTCTTTCTTTTAATAATTATTTTTATTTTAAAAATTAATTCTAAATAATACAAATAATATATCAATTTTTTGTATCAATGAGATCTATTACAACATTACATTAATTTCAACAAAAAATAAAAATAAAAAATTATTAATTACGTGACAAAAAAATTAAAATAAATATTTTAATTTATTTTCTATATAATTTTTTCTTTTCATTTCTTTTAATAATTAATTTTATTTTTAAAATTAATTCCAAATAATACAAATAATATTAAAACTTTTTAATAACTAAACATAAAAACAAAAAAAAAGATAAGCCAGTTGCCCACCTCCGACTTCTTCTCCGAACTAGAGCCACCGCCCAATTTATGGCGCCGACCACTCCTGTTATTTGAAGATGTGTAAGGATTTTCCAAAAAAAATGTCATTCCCAAAAAATTTCATTCATGTTATTTGACGACTCCTGTTATCAAATTTTGTTCCATCTTCTTCAAGCTTTCATGGCGGTGGTGATCGTAGCCTCCATTTCCATTCCCAAAACCACTAAGAAACTAAGAAACTCAGCAACTGAGCCTCCTAAAAACGGAGTACTGTGCCACCAAAAACCTAGATCTAGGTCTGAAGTCAAAATCTAATTCGGAGGAGAGAGGAGGTGCGCATGATGTTGAAGAAGGAGGAGGAGAGAGGAGGTGGGCAACTGGCTTATTTTTTTTTGTTTTTTGTTTTTTATTTTTTGTTTTTATGTTTAGTTATTAAAAAGTTTTAATATTATTTGTATTATTTGGAATTAATTTTAAAAATAAAATTAATTATTAAAAGAAATGAAAAGAAAAAATTATATAGAAAATAAATTAAAATATTTATTTTAATTTTTTTTGGCACGTAATTAATGATTTTTTATTTTTATTTTTTGTTGAAATTAATGTAATGTTGTAATATATCTCATTGATACAAAAAATTTGATATATTATTTGTATTATTTGGAATTAATTTTTAAAATAAAAATAATTATTAAAAGAAAGAAATAGATAAAAGGAAAAGAAAAAATTATAAAGAAAAAGAATTAAAATATTTATTTTAATTTTATTATTATTTTACCACATAATGATTTATTTTATTTTATTTTTTTGGTTGAAAAGAAAAAATTATAAAGAAAATCCATTAAAAAATAAAAGAAAGGAGCTAATATATATCTATTGCCACGTAATTACCATGTCATTTTTTATTTTATTTTTTAAAAGCCACGGAAGCAATCCTTGCTGATTTGTTAACGGCAGTTACAAAAAATGGACGGAATGGCCTGATTGAACATTTTTAAAAAATACAGTGGGCTAATTGAATATTTTTAAAGTACAGTGGCTATTTCGTTAAATCACTATAACCACAGTGGCCAAAAAGTGCTTTTTGCCATTGGAAAATTGTGGAAATTAATTGCAAGTCTAAATGGTTTAAACCCTAAACCCTAAAGGGACCAAACCCCAAACCCAAACCCAAACCCAAACCCAAACCCTAAACCTTAAGGATTTGTGCATTTATCAAGATTGCCATTAAATTCAATTTGCTAAAGACCAAAATGCCCTTTTTGGATAATTTAGTAAGCTAACTTGTAGAAATTGCCAATACTTTAGTGGGTGACCAACTCTCTTGACTTTGGGACATGAAAATCTCATCAAAACCACACATTTGTGCCAGCAACATCAGATCTAATGTATCTAAGTAATATATATATATATATATATATATATATATATATATATATATATATAGATTAAGAGAGAGAAAGTCTATTACTTTGCTCAATTGTCCAACCAAGTTCTCACCTACTCTCTCTCTCTCACCAAAGCTCTGAAAATCTAAGGTAGATCAGTCCTAAAAACATCCCCTAGATCAACCAATAACAGATTGGAGGGCCAAGATCTAAGATTATTCAAGAAAAGGTATAAACCTAATTTTTATTTTGATCCATGTTGCTATGAAAAAGTTGACCGACGTTGACCAGCCGAAATCTGGGTAACCCAGAAAGTTGTTTTCAGCGTCTGACAATATCTTTAGGCTACTTGATCTGTCAGGTTTTATGTGTTTTTATGTTTTTGTTGTAACCAGATTATAGCCGAATGTATGTACTCGAGATCCATGTTTTTATAACACTAAAAAAGTTAACATATCAAAAGGAATAAGTGGTCAAAATAGGCCACTCAGTCACGAAGCACGTTTCTGGAAAAACCCAGAAATTTTAAGAACCATGTTTCTGACAACGTTTGACCAAGTTGAATCTGGCGATGTAGATGTTGATTAACTGTTATGTTGTGATGTAAATGTACTTTGACACTAGTACTATAGCTTTGGACCATAAAATACCTTATTTGATGACCGGGGCTGGAAGAAAATCAAACCACAAAGTAGACGGTCGAAGCTGTCTGGGTTTCTGGGTAACCCAGAAAGCCTAGAAGCTTCTGACATCCACTTTGAGGCTTTGGATCTTGCAGTTGAGATATTATTATACCATGATGATGGTTATTTGTTGTAGAGTTACAAAAACACTACACAATCACGGTTCAAGATAGCCCAAAAACGCAATACATAGAGAATTAATCGTGGTCAAACGTGACCCTAGAAACACGAAGCTGCCAGTGTTCTTGAGCTCAAGAACACTAACAGCGACGCTTTCTGTCGCTAAAGAACAACAGCGACGGTTTTAATTATTTTATTTTCTGAATTTCTGGAAAATGATTAAAAAATAGAAATAAATTCTAAAAATTACCAAAAATAGTTTTAAAAATTATTTTAAATTATGAAAAATAATTTTTGACCAATTGGAATATTTTTCTTTAATATTTATAATTATTTAAATATTAAAGGTATTTAATTTATTTACTTAGTGTACTAAATAAATTAGAGAAAAATGATTTAATATTATAAAAAATTATTTTAAATAAGAATAATGTATTTAAAAATACTTTGAGTTATAAAATGTGACTTTTAATATTTTTAGAGAATTTTCATTAATAATTTAATATTAATGATATTAGATTTATTTAATCACTAAATTAAATAAATAAGTTTTAAATGATTTTAATGATTTAAAAATCATTTTAAATAAGAATAAAGTGTTAGAAAGTATTTTAAATTATAAAAATATAATTTTTAATATTTTTGAAGAATTCTCATTAATAAATTAATATTAATGATATTAGATTTATTTAATTATAATATTAAATAAATGAATTAAAAATGATTTTATTGATTTAAAAATCATTTAAAAATGAGAAAAATATTTTAAAAATATTTTAAGTTATAATTAATGACTTTTAATATTTTGATAATAATTACATTAATATTTAAATATTAATGGTAATGATTTAGAAATGATTTTAATTATTTTAAAAATCATTTAAGTAGAATATTGATGATTTAAAAATATTTTAAGTTATTAACAATAACTTTGATATTTTGACAAGTATGTTATTAATATTTTTATATTATTAAATATTAATAATGATAAGATTATTTGATAATTAAATCATTTAAAAAATGATTTAAGTGTTTGAAAATTTATTATAAATTATAATAATTGTTTATAAATTTTTAAAAGCTTCCGAAAAATATTATAAACGATATTTGACTTATCTAAAATAATATTGAAGCTTAAAGACCAAGTTTAATTGACAATTAATGTGTTAATTGTCGGATAGGGTGACCAGAACACCAAGAATGGACCGAGGTCTAAACAGACCGAAATAGTTATACTTGATAAGTGTTTATATAGGTTATAAACACTGATGTGGTTATGTGGTAATATGCCTAGGAGAAATTTGACTGTAAAATACAGTGTTACGTGTCATAAATGATTGTGCTAATTGTGAGACCGACATTGTTGATTATAGGTCTTACGAACGCAGTTAATTATATTGTGTAGCTGTAATCAACGCGAAAGGCAAGTTTCCTAACTCAACCTTGAGTTATATTCATTCAAATATTTTAATGGTTAATTATTGATAATTATACCATGTCCAGGGAATTTATTATTGATTATTCGCAGTTAGTGCATGATTAAAATTCAAATTGAATTACTGATTCGGAAAATATATATATTCGTAGAATTACTGTTGTTGGATATTTATATCTACAGAAACTAATATTGACAGTACAGATAATTCCTGTTTATTATCAAATTATATTGAGAAATGTCTTAGCTAATTATTATGGCTAGACAAACATTTGTTAGAACTTGATAAATACGAGAAGAGAAATCAATTGTTATTGATAAATCGATGCCAGTTGTTTCGGCTAGATCGATAAGTAGATAGAATTTGAAATCACAGTATTTCGTTGTTAAATCAAAATCTTGATTCTGAAACTGAGAAGAACAACCTTTTATATAAAGGGAACATTTTAGGTCGTATATTCGACCATTGCACGCTGTTAAGTATTATGCATAATATAGGGTACAAGGAGTTGGCCGGCTCAAAATACTTACAGAGGGGTATGATTTAATCTTTATGGTTATCTGATACTCTTGCGTATGTATTAAAGTAAATCTTTGATAGAAACTACAGAAAATAAGTTCTAAGATCTGGTGGGATCACTCAGCATAAATCTGAAAAATATTCCACTTTGCTATTGCATAGAATTGATTCTTGATTATTCAATAGAATATCGTAGAAACTTTGAAAGCGTTGTACTCTTTCATTATCAGATTATTGTGTTGCCTAGAATACGAGAAGACTTATTGTTGAATAACGATTTGTTCAGCTATTTCAAAGTTCATCGAACTTTGGTTTCATTCTATCAAAATAGATAGTCTGTTCTTATTGATTCGTATACATTTATTGTATGTCTTAACTTGCGGGGCAAACTTGTTGCTCACCCTTGCTATAAATAAAACTTTTCAGCTCGGGACGAAGTTACAGAAGGTGCTGCTAAGAAGAACAAGGGAAAAGGCATAGTTATAAATTAGTTATGATGAACAATATTATTATGTTGTATTGTATTGTAAACCCTTTTTGTATATCTAAGGGGGTATTTCTGTAATGTTAAGGTTAGTGGACCTGGGACTTATGTATTAATAACTTATGTTAATGACTTATGTAATCCTATTTATATATGAATGGGTAGTTAATTGGTTTTATATAATGGATCGTGAACACCAAACTCGGGGGTCAGGTAACCCGAATTTGGGGGTGTCACAATGCCTCGGACAAGGAAAAGACTTTATTTCCTCCTTCTGATTTCTCGATAAGAGGTTGTCCTTTTGTATCAATGCTCTCAATAAGCTCTTTGTCCGAATATCAACCTTCAGATCAAACCGTTGCCAATGCTTTAATCTTCAGCTGTTCAAACTCTACGATTCTGATGCATGTCTTCATGGACCTGATCGTTGTGTCTTGTTAAATGTTGCTCATAGACTGGTAGAGTCAACACTATGATCCTGAAGAGTGTTGATTGGATCTTCAATGTAGAACACCTCTTCCTTCTCGCTGTGCAGTGCTTTAACACTTCTGTTTGTTTCGACTATTCTCAAATACTGATGGCTTGACTTCTTACTCTGGCCCTTTATGAATAGCATAACACTTCAGATTTATGGCGCGTCCAGCTCACTTTCTCCTTGTGATCTCCCATTCACTTATCATCAATGGACTAACCCAATGCATAATAACTTTAGTCTTGATCTTCAGAGGCTGACCAGTATCACTGTGTACACTCCATCAGTTCTTTCTTTATGTAGCAAACACTACGATCTTGAATGCTTCCAAGATCGTTATCTTCTGTTCACTTGACAGCTACTGCACTTGCTAACTTTCCTTAGTCAGCTACTGAAATCTTCTTGGATCAACTTGTGGAAGACTTCATCTCGAATGGCTTCATAACTCAAATTTGATGCTGAATGGGTTGGTGCTTAGATCTTCTATTAGCTTGTAAGCCATTCGTTGAGTGCTCTCTGGTTTCCTTCATATGGGATGTATCTTTGCAGTGCCAACCAGAGACTTCAGTTCCTTGGATATTCTGGGAGTGCTCATTTGTTGAGAATCGTATTAGCTCTACGATTCTACCTTGGTATTATTAGCACATCTGTTGAGAGTTCTGTACTCTATGATTCAGCTTCAGTTGTGTAGACACTACGACTCCAAGATCAAATCTTGACACTCTACGATTTCTGCCTTGCGTATGATGTCATCATCTGATCTTGCTCAACTAAGATCTCTACCTTTGATATGATCAGTAGACTCTACGAACTCAGAGTGTAGTCTACGATCTCTGACTTGGCTTTGGCAGATGCTCGGTCAGCTCGTGGGCAGGCTGTCTCTACGATTCTGAATATGACTTCCTCAGCAGACTTCGGCTTCGAGAAAGTTTTTTTCGACACACTACGATCCTTCCTCGTCTCTCCTAGCAGTTTACGAACTCCGAGATCTACTATTTTGTAGACTACGATTCTGCCTCGATAGCTCTCGAGTTTTTCTTGACTCTCCTAGCAGACTACGATTTTTGGTGCAGTGCTCGACGATCAGACAAGCCTATCTATTACATCATAAGATCAACCTAACATGCTTGATCTTTCTATATTTATAGTCCTTGTACATCATTTCTTTTTAGGGACTTTACAAAGTTGTTTTGCTTATGTAAGATCAACCTAACACATTTGATCAATTCATTCTATGTCCTTGTACATATGTTTCTATTATCTATCAAAGGACTTTATAGCTTTTCTTGATGCAAGCATACTCGCATATTCATTCATATATATCATAATCAAATCATATATAAATAGGAATATCTTTCACATGCTTATTCCTGATAGAGTTCATCAAGCTGGAGCAAAATAATATGACCGTGTCGCAGTACGAAGCCAAGTTTGTCGAGTTGTCCCTGTTTGTGTCCCACTTAGTTGATAACGAGGAGAGAATGGCATGTATGTTTCTAAGAGGTTTGAAACTCGAGATACGTCAATATCTTATCTCTCACAAACTGTGTTTGTATTCAGATGTTGTAAATAGGGCTCAGTTATTGGAGCGCGATAATAAGACATCCCAACCAAGGGAGAGCAACCAGCAAAACAATAATACCAGTGGTAGCAGTCATCAAAGCGACAACAACAAACGTGGAAGGAATTAACATGCCAGAAATAGTAACCACTTTGGTGGTAATCATGGCCAAGACAATAAAAGTGGATATTTCAAGAAGAGGAGATTCAACAATGACGGAAAGACGTCAGCACCAACACCCGTTGTTAAGGAAGGAGAACGACCACCTATCATATGCTTCAAATGCGGAGGGGAGGGACACATCAGTCAAAACTGTGTGTAGCAGTCCAAAATATGTTACAATTGTGGAAGAGAAGGTCACCTAGCTCGATTTTATCATACAGGGAAGCCAAGTTCAGTTAGAACGATGACACCAAATGCCATCCCAAATAAGTCAAAACCAGTAGTTCAAGGGAGAACGTTTGTTGTGACCTCCCAAAAAGTAAGGAACCCGAACGAGGTCATCATGGGTAAACTTATCACAAACTCTAGCGAAGTATATACCTTATTTGATATCGGTTCTACCCATTCTATTATTTTTCCTACTTCCGCTCAATGTTTAAATTTGACTCCAGAGAAATTAGACTTTGACTTATCTGTTGAAACTCCGTTGGGAGAAACCTTCATTACATCCATTGTTTATAAGTCTTGTTTGATTCAAATCGGCATCCGCACGTTACCTATCGATCTTATTTCTTTGAAAATACTTACATTTGACGTGATTCTAGGTATTGATTGGTTAACTATTCATCATGCTAAAATTAATTATTTTCATAAGGTTGTTAGCTTTCATATTCCTAACCAACCTATTATGCGAATTTAAGTAACCAAACCATTAAAATCAATCCCTGTCATCTCAAGCCATAAAACTATTCATTTATTGAAAAACGGATGTCAAGCTTTCTTAGCTCATGTCATGGATTTAAACAAAAATACGTCAGTTTTGAATGATATTTCAATTGTTAATAAATTTCCTAACGTATTCCCTAAAAAACTTCTTGGCCTACCCCATAGCGTGAAATTGAATTTTGTATCAACCTTGAACTCGGTACAAAACCCATTTCCAAAGCCCCATATCGAATGACTCCTATTGAACTTTAGGAGTTAAAGACCCAATTACAGGAGTTGTTAGACATCAGTTTCATTCGTCCTAGTACGTCCCCTTGGGGTGCTCTTGTTCTATTCGTGAAGAAGAAAGATGGGAGTATGCGACTTTGTATAGATTATCGGGAGTTGAACTATGTCACTGTCAAAAATAGATATCTGTTTCCTCGCATTGATGACCTGTTTGAGCTGTTGCAAGGCGCCAAATTCTTTTCAAAGATTGATCTTCATTCCAGATATCACCAATTAAAGATTAAAACTGATGATATTCTAAAGACGACTTTCAGAACTCGGTACGGGCATTATGAATTCCTAGTCATGTCTTTTGGATTGACTAATGCTCCAACTGCCTTCATGGATATAATGAACTAAGTATTCAAGGAGTATTTGGATCATTTTGTGGTTGTCTTTATTGATGACATCCTCATATACTCCAAAAGGCGTAAAGATCATGAGCAACACTTGAGGCTGATACTCCAAAAGCTTCGTGAAAACAAGCTTTATGCCAAGTTGAAGAAATGCGAGTTCTGGCTTGAGGAAGTAGCATTCCTTGGACACGTAGTATCAAGTCATGGAATATCTATTAACCCGGTAAAGATTGAAGCAATTCAAAGCTGGGAGCAACCTAAATCAGTGACCGAAGTACGTAGCTTTCTCGGCTTAGTTGGTTATTATCGAAGATTCGTAGAAGGGTTTTCTCGAATCGCTACTCCATTAACTCAGCTGACTCGGAAAGATACAAAATTTGATTGGAGCGAGGAATGTGAAAAGAGTTTTCAAGAACTCAAGAGGAGACTCATTTCAGCACTTGTTCTGATAATACCATCTTGTTCGGAGGGATTTGTCATCTACAGTGATGCTTCAGGCAAACGGTTAGGATGTATTCTCATGCAACATGGGAAAGTCATAGCCTATGCCTCTCGACAACTCAAAGAATATGAGAGGAATTATCCTGCTCATCATCTAGAGTTGGCAGCTGTTGTCTTTGCACTTAAAATTTGGAGGCATTTCTTGTATGGAGAAAAAGTGGAGATCTTTATGGATCATAAAAACCTCAAATATTTCTTCACTCAAAAGGAACTCAACATACGGCAACAACGTTAGCTCGAATTATTGAAAGATTATGATCATACCATTTAATACCATCCTGGAAAAGCGAACATAGTAGTTGACACATTGAGTAGAAGATCATATGCAGGTATGAGTGCATTATAGTCAATGCAAGGGCCCATTTTGTATGACTTGCAAAGGTTATGGAAAGAGTTAAAGACTCCAAGGACCCACGTGATGATGGCAAATATACGAGTGGAACTAACTTTAATCGATAAAGTTAAAGTTGTTTAAGATATAGACCTGGAGCTGATGCGTATAAAGAAGAAAGTGCAGGAAGGTGCTATCCCGGAAGCAAGAATCGATGAAGAAGGAATACTTGGAGTCAACTCTA
This sequence comes from Panax notoginseng, assembly GCA_016801055.1. Lineage (NCBI taxonomy): Eukaryota > Viridiplantae > Streptophyta > Magnoliopsida > Apiales > Araliaceae > Panax > Panax notoginseng. Next base: position 119,347,981 of record CM029016.1, read on the forward strand.
GACTTTGTGTTCCTAACGACCCTGATTTAAAGTACAAAATCATGATGGAGGCGCAGAACACACCGTTTGTAATCCATCCTGGGTGTACCAAAATGTATCGTGATCTTCGATATACATTTTTGGTGGAGTAATATGAAGAGAGAGATCGCAGAGTTTATCTCTAGGTGTTTAACTTGTCAATGTGTCAAGGTGGAGCATCAAGTGCCAAAAGGTCCATTGCAACCACTTAAAATTCAAGAATGGAAGTGGGAGCATATTACCATGGATTTCGTTATTGGTCTTCCTAAGGTTTCTCAAGGCATAGATGTAATTTGGGTCATTGTTGATAGATTGACCAAGTCTGCTCATTTCTTACCTATACGAGAAACTTATACACTTGAACGTCTTGCTTGTATATACATAAATGAGATTATAAGACTACATGGTATGCCAGTATCCATAGTTTCTGATCGAGACCCAAGATTCACTTCACAATTTTGGGTTAGTTTGCAAAAAGTTATGGGCACATATTTGTGATTTAGTTCAGCGTATTACCCTTAAACGGACGGGCAGTCGGAGAGGACTATTCAAACTCTTGAGGATCTATTAAGACTTTGTGTCATTGACTTCAAAGGAAGTTGGCACAAGTTCTTACCATTCGTGGAATTCTCCTACAATAATTATCAAGCAAGTATTGGCATGGCTCCATTTGAGGCGTTGTATGGAAGAAAGTGTCGTTCTCTAATATATTGGGACGAGGTGGGTGAAACAACATTTTTAGAACCGGAATTGGTACGCATGACAACGGAAAATATACAAATTATCCGGCAACGTATAAAAATATCACAAGATCGACAAAAGAGTTATGCTGATCTTCATCGAAAGGACGTGGAATTTAATGTTGGAGAACATGGGCTGTTACGTGTTGCTCCATGGAAAAGAGTTATGAGATTTGGAAAGAGAGGAAAGCTCAATCCTCGATTCATTGGCCCATTTGAAATACTTGACCGAGTAGGAACTATAGCCTATAGACTCGTTTTACTGCCAAGTATGTCTCGTGTTCATAACATTTTTAATATATCCATGTTACGTAAATATGTGGAAGACCCGAACCACATTATTGAGTTAGAATTGGATGAAATAGCAGAAGATTTAACGTATGAAGAGGTTCCTGTTAAAATTTTGGATAAGAAGGAACATATTTTACGCTCCAAGGTTATACCTCAAGTCAAAGTTTTGTGGAGAAACCACGATGTTGAGGAAATGACCTGGGAGTTAGAATCTGAAATGAGATCTAGGTATCCTCACCTCTTCGTCATACCAGGTATGTACCCTAATTTCGAGGGTAAAATTTCATAAGAAGGGGAGGTTGTAAGACCTCAACTTTTATGAATAAAGATGAATTTTCTATAAATATCATTTTTTTAATATTAAGGAGTGAATTTGATATAATATTATAGTTGTGAATAATATTTATAAATTTTGTAAAGTACGCAAGTTATTTTATTATATTCAATTGGTCAGGAAATATTCGTTTTAACAGGAAATATTCGTACGACGGCACAATCATTGGTGGACCCCACAACGAAATTATTGTCGGATTGAGAAAACGATAAAAATAACTTTTTATAAAAATAACGGCGGAAGTTTTACCGTTAATTGTTGAAATACCCGGTGTTAAAAGTACAGTAATACGCGTGGTTACATAGTAGTACACGGTATTGATTATTAATGCTTACGTGAGAAGTCACTCAGTTTTATTCAATTATTGCTACAGTAATTGTTGCATAGTATTTCACGTTATTTGATTCAATTATTGTTCATATTTTATATATTATTAAATCAATAATTGAGATGACAAGTTATTCATATTATTATTTGCATAATTAATAATGTCTAGAAAGTTCAGTCGAGGAGATGTTTGGTCACCTAATTGCGCGCCAATAGGGAGAAATCCTTATTGGAAAACCCCCTCTTTCCTGAGAAAGATCTGGTTGTTAATATTGCGAGTTATAATAATATGAATAAAGGTTGTTAAAAATATTGAATGGATTTTTATGAAGTATTTATTATAAATTTTGCTTATTTTATGAACCCCCATTTACCCATTTTTCAAGATAATCGGTAAAAAATTATTTAATATAATAAAGGTGGGGCCACATGTGGGGTCCACATGTGAATTATGGAATCTGAAATGGGGGGATGGGGAAGGAATGGCGTGCAGGGAAGGTTATATATATATTTATTATATATATATATATATATATATATATATATATATATATATATATATATTATAAATTTTGTTTTTTATGAAAAATAGAATATATTATATTTTATTATGCATAATATTTGCATAGTACCTGCATAGTATTTGCATAGTAAAATTAATTTTTTTTAAACATCAGCCGGAGCCCGTGAAGAAGAAAAAAAAACATTGTGCAGTCCGTGATTCTAAAATTCAAATAGTATTTCATTCTCCTATAAATAAGATGCTTAGTTAGAATTGAAATCACACCAGAATCAGAGAATTCTTCTTCTATAATATTGTGTGTATTTCTTTACAGTTTTAAGAAGCTTTGAGCGTAGAAAACAGTAAATATTTTCTTCAAGAATATCCCCGCTATACCAGTTGAAATACTCTCCCTTTTAAGGTAAGGGATATTATTTTTGTTCAATATTCGTAAGAAATAATATTTTCTTTTATACTCTGTAGTATCTAAGTAATATTATTTTGTTTCAGATTTCGAATTCTATATTCATTTTGTTAAAGTTTTGGCTTCTATACTCCACGAAATTAATAGAATATCCTTGATATTTGTGCTTCATCCAGTATCTTTCATGAAAATATTATTCTGAGTAGTCTTGATAATTTTTAACTTTTTCATGTCGGAGTACTGTTCACGGGGTACTATTCTTGAATTACTATTCACGGGGTACTATTCACTCAGTTACTATTTACCCAGGGTACTATTCATAGCAAAAATTAATTTTTTTTCGATCCAAATCATTTTTGATACAATATTATTCTTGAATTTTACTCCACAAAGCAGTATCATGTTGACAATTTGGACATTATTAAATTCTGGATAAATTAAATTATAAATCTTTAAAAATTTATCAATTGCTTTATTTTCATTGAATTCTTATATGATTGTCATCATCCGCATGCTTATATTATTATGAAAGTCATCTTTAGCGGTAGTGCATAAATGGACTTGGTATGATTATGACCAAAGATTATTCGGTATAATTATGATCGTAATGTTACAAATGATGTGGTAAAAGTCCTCATTGGCCCATAGCGCATTGATTGACAGTTGTTGGCATGATCATGACCATTGATGAAAACACGAATATCCTTGGCCCGTAGTGCATGGATAATTTGTGGTCGTGATACTAATGAATATCGTTGGCCGTAGTGCAGGGATGGATGATGTGGATTATTTATTAAGCTGAGTCTCAGCGATAAAATTGATGATAAAATTGATCATAGAAGATGGTAGATATCATGCTCTACATGACTCTTCTAATGGATTGCTTGTTCCGCTGAAGTTAAACTTGTTGTCTATTGTATTTTATCAATTTAACACTGTTGAAGGCTAACGATAATTTATTCTACATTATTTTAATTTTAATATTCCTTACTGGGCTAGTTAAGGTCACCCCTTTTCTTTCATTGTTCTCTTCAGGAAATGAGAATATAGCTGGCACTAGTCGGGGAACGGAGTGACGGTCCAGATGTTGCATTAGTAGTCCTCACTATTCTGTGAAATAGTGTGATAATAAATGTATTGAGGACTTATTTTGAGTTTGAATACTGTCTAGAAAATAATATTTGTATTAAAACGCACAGCTCATGTTGTATATTTAAGTTTGTATTTGTATTCTGTACCATGTATTTGGCGACTCAGAATGAGTGATGTATACCTATTTTACTGTACACATATAAAATCACTGTACACAAAACATATACACTTATACACTTAACCTTGTAAGTCTTCACCAAAAATTTTAAATCCATAAAAATGCTTCACAAAAATGCCAAATCCATACACTTATTTTCTGTCTAGGTCTATTATTTAATCTTTATTCAATCTTTTAAGATTTTATTAAATTGTCTAAATTCTCGGGTTGTCACATTCACCCCTTCTTCTAAGAATTTAGTCCCTGAAATTCACCTTACACCTATCATACTCATCACCACATGCTACCCAAAACAACACTCAAAAGAGTTAAAATTTTTAAATTATGCTGAGGAGTCATATAGACTACAAACTTTTATTTTCAAAAAGGTTATACAGAAATTCATCCACAAACTGTCATGTCTTACGGACACGGTGGGTGAATATCCCGTTATGCCCTGTACTTAATCAAGTATTGCTGGTCGAAATAATTTTTCATGTTCCTCTTATCCGCCTTGGGCACACAAAAGTTTTCCCAAATTTTGGGATGCTTACCTCTGTCTTATCGGATTCCATACCAAAATCATTCGGTTAGGGAAAATATCCAAAGAACACTTAGAATTTTGTAAACGTTGGTCTAGCTGAATCAAATAGCTTAGACTCATACTAATAATCAATTTCAATCGAAATATTTATGTGTAGCCAAACCCCGTTGGCAATTAATTATCTAAAAATGTTTTGAAAATGACGCCATGATACTGTACTGTGTTAATAACCCGTTTGAGGATTTCGTCTTTATGTGACTTTGTTATAACATATCATACAATAGTGGGACAACAATTTTTAGATCGAATTCAACACTAAGTATTCCTGTATTTATAACTCCATCATTTTTGTTATCATCTTTGCACCAGGTTACATGATACATTAATGATAAATAAAATATATTTTGATATTTCAAATCATTGTCTTCTAGCTGAAACAAGTAGCATAGACTATACTTTAAATAGTTCAAAAATAATTGTAACTCAATTTTATCATTTCAACAAGTAACGATGTGTCAGTGTCCCGAAGTCCACACATACACAATTGTCACTATGTGTGTATTTAGCTTGATGTCAAAAATTTTGAAGTCTATCATAACTAGAAGATTTGGAATTCCTATGCTTCCACTACTGATCCACTGCTTAATAATTCTATCTATTCCTATTATCCTCAATGCTCCATTCACACTTAGTTCTATCCAGTTCGTCAAACTTGCCACACGTTATGAGTTCAGAAACTTTCCATAATAATATGAGTTTAAGAACTTATCTTAATCAAACTATAGGCGTCCATTCGCTGAGGGGTTCAAAAACGTACCATACGATTATGAGTCACGAACTTACCATAAGTATGAGTTTTAAGAACTCACACCTAATCTTATATCCTCTACCTAATTGTTATTCATTTGAGAAAAGAATCACCTTCTCAACATGTATATAGGAAATAGCGCGACACAAACATTTTTATGATTATCAGTACCAGAAGTTAAGTGATTGTTGAACCAAACACAATCCCATGCCCATACAAAGAATTGGTCAACTCGACCATTAATCAATATAGGAAGTTAAGCGATTTTTACACCAAGGACAATTCCCTGCCCATTCAAAGAATTGTTTAGCTTAACCACTATATCAATCAGGAAGCTAAGTGGTTCTAAAACCAAGTACAAATTCCCCGCCCATACAAGGAATCATACAACTCAGCTGCTGACATGAGTCCTCAATTCAAATCCCACTTAATATCCTAGTCCCATACTTACTTCATACGAATTTTGTTCAATCCGTATTGCATCACCCCCAACCTTTATTCTGAGTTGGCATCATACTAATTCATAGCAAAATTGACACACAACAATTTTGCCATATAATTTTTAATCATTAGATTGACCCTCCTCCCTATTATAACCTTATCAGATCACGGGGTGATATCATCGTATTATATTATGATTCATTTCTATATTATTATCATTTTATTTTACGATCTTCTTTCCCCTTATACTATTAGTCTTTTATACTCTATCTATTCATTACTACTATTCACCTTTAATATCAGAGTTAGGTAACTCTTGATCTTTTATAACTTGCCGAGATTCTTCTTTGAATCTTACCAACGCACTAACTCTATTTGAGTTAGTTCTTATCCTTATCCCTGCAGTTATTAGCCTAAGGTATCATTATAAAATATACCTGTATTAATCATGTAAGTAACTGAAGATTGGTGTATGAATATAAATGCAGTATTATTATGATATGTGTTGAAAAATTTTAAATAGTAAATTATCTATTTAATGTTATGCGAATCCAGTAGACTGATTTGGAAAATGTTCTTTAAAAACAAACTTAACCCACTAATCAGGGAGAAAGACTTCCAAATCTTGGTAATTTAAAACTCTCACATAATGATCATCTGATTGTTTAAATAAAATAGCGTGTTACATGCTAAGTAATCATATGATAATAAACTCGAGTAACGTGTTAGAATTTTGTTTCACTAGATAATGCCGCCCAGACGCGGACTGAGGAACCAAGAGATTGAAGAGTCAGTTAATAATGCTGCGGGAGCTCAACAAAACCCAATGCAAGATTTTATCAACATAATGGCTGAAGCCATGAGGAATCAAGCTCAACCTGCAGGGAATCAGGCGGGCAACCAACTAGTCAACTTTAAGGACTTCAAGGCAGTAGGACCGCCGAAGTTTAGAGGAACAATAGACCCGATAGAGGCCCAGACGTGGGTAAAGGAGATCGAGAAGGCCTTCGTTATTGCTAGAGTAGCAGAAGAGCAGAAGACAATTTTTGCTACCTACTTAATGAAGGATGAGGCTAACTATTGGTGGGAGGCCAACCAGAACAAAGCCGGAACTGGAATCGTGACTTGGGAAGCATTCAAGAAGTTGTTCTTTGAGAACTACTTCCCTGAGAGTATTCAAGCAAGAATGGAGATCAAGTTTTTGGAACTGAAATAGGAGAATATGTCAGTATCAGAGTATGCTGCGAAGTTCAATGAATTGGCCAGATTCGCTCCACATCAGGTGGACACAGAGGTGAGGAAAGCAAGAAGGTTTGAAAATGGACTAAAGCCGTGGGTTTATAGTAAGGTAACGGTTTTACAAATCACATCATTCTCAACTCTGTTGGAGAAAGCTCTTATAGCAGAAGGTGGAAGCGAAGCTGTCTCAAAATACAATTGGGAGAAGAACAAGAAGAAAGCAGAAGGTGGGAATCAGAATGTTAGCAGCGGCGGTAGCAACAACAAGAAGCGGAAATGGAGCAGTGGGGGTAGTAATCTGGAGATGCAGCACGGAAGTGTGCAACAAAAGAAGTCGGTGTGTGGGAACTGTGGAAAGGGTCACTCGGGGGAGTGCTTGAAAGGAAAAACGATATGTTATACATGTGGGCAAGAAGGGCATACCTCTCCCAATTGTCCTAAGGTGAAGAAGGGAGGTTGCTTTAACTGTGGTGATGTGGGACATCGAATCAAGGATTGCCCGAAGAAGAAAAGCACGGATGACAGAAATGGCAACAGGGGCAATAACACTAAGACAAACAGTGGAGGACCAGCCCAGCCAAACAAGCCTACAGCACGGACATTCAATATGACAGTGCAAGATGCCGTGGCATCCAGGGAGGTGGTGTCAGGTATACTTCCGATCAATGATATAAATGCCTATGTGTTATTCGATTCGGGAGCTTCATGTTCTTTCGTATCTGATGAATTGGCTCAAAGATTAAGTTTACCTCCTGAACTATTAGAACGCCCAATGAATGTAGAAGTAGCAAACAAAGAAATTATCCCTGTAGACTGCATCTATAGGAACTATTGTGCTAATGTAAGAGGGTTTAAGTTTAACGTGGATTTGATACCGATTCATCTTGGAGAGTTTGATGTAAATCTCGGGATGGATTGGTTATCAAGTCATGGAGCGGTCATTAACTATTAGAAAAAGTGCGTACACCTAAAGACTCCGAATAAGTCAAAGGTGGTATTTCATGGCAGTAAATCGCCAAGACAATCTTGTTGTCTGACGATGATGCAAGCAAGTAAGTTGCTTAGGAAGGGTTGTATAGGTTATTTGGCTCACATTGTGGATACCCACCGAGTCGAGGGTGAACTGGGTCATATACCTATTGTAAGAGAATTCGTTGACGTTTTCCCAAATGAGATTCCGGGATTACCACCAGATAGAGAGATAGAGTTTGTTATCAATTTGGCACCAGGGACATCATCGGTATCCAAAGCATCGTATCGTATGGCTCCGGTAGAAATGAAGGAATTGATGGTTCAACTACAAGAGTTGTTAGATAAGGGATACATTCGACCAAGCGTATCACCGTGGGGAGCACCAGTCTTATTCGTAAAGAAGAAGGATGGGTCATTAAGGCTTTATATCGACTACCGGGAGTTGAACAAGGTCACCATTAAGAACAAGTACCCGTTGCCCAGGATCGATGATTTGTTTGATCAGTTGAAGGGGGCGAAATACTTTTCAAAAATTGACTTGAGGACCGGTTATCACCAATTGAAGGTGAGACAGGAGGATGTTCCAAAGACGGCATTCAGAACTCGGTATTGACACTTTGAGTTTCTGGTAATGTCTTTTGGATTGACGAATGCGCCAGTAGCATTCATAGACTTGATGAACAGAGTATTTAAATAGTATTTGGATAAGTTTGTTGTCGTGTTCATAGATGACATCCTGGTATATTCAGAGATAGAGGAAGATCACGTTGAACATCTAAGGAAAGTGTTGGAGACGTTAAGGAGGGAGAAGTTATATGCAATGTTCTCTAAGTGTGAATTTTGGTTACGGAGAGTGCAGTTTTTGGGTCCAGTTTAATCACTGAGCACCTTAACAAATGTTCATGGTTATTCAAAACCACTCAGTTCATGTTATTCAATTATCGAATATTCAATTGTTGATTATTAATTCATGTTCCTTCACAATCTTATATTATTGTTGAACATTGAACGCAATATTTCTTTCTAAGTCATGATATATCTCCCTTGTCTATATAAACTTGTGAAGCAAATTAGTTGCTTACTCTTGCTATATCATGACATCTATTTCAGTTAAGCCCGAAGGATCCCACACGAAGGACAAGGGCAAGGGCAAGATCTAGGAGTAATTTAGAATGAATGTCAATTTAGTTATTATCTGATGGAATTTCTTAAGTAAACTATTTGTATGATAAATGGTGTATTTAAAGTTAAGGTTATGGAGACCTTGGGACCGTGTTATGAGACTTTATTATAATGAACAATGTATGTTTATTATTTCGTAATAGTTATAGAATACTTATGATGATGATAGATCGTGAGCACCGAATCTGAGGTTAGAGAACCTGGATTTGGGGGTGTCACAGAGAATCCACTGTATATCTTCCCCAACGGGTGATGAAGTCTACCATTAAATCAAAGGGGAAGATCCGATGGAGATGATTGAAAAATTCCTCCGTGCCATGGGTCATAATGAAGCCAAGGTGGTTTTAAGCTTAAGAGAAGCTCCACATCAAATTTCAATACTAGACTTAGTTTTAACTTCCGAGGATCACAGTAAGATTCTACTAAAGGTTTTGGAAGAAGCCTACTTGCCAAAATCAATGGATACGGAAAAATTTCAACATCTGGCTGATCACATTTTCAACAATAATGTGATCTCTTTTAATTATGATGATATACCACCCGAAGGGACCAGTCATTGCAAGCCGTTACACATTGCGGTCTTGTCCTCCGGATATATGCTAGCTGGAGTCTTAGTAGATGGAGGTTAATCTTTGAATATCGTCCATACACTACATTGTTGAAGATGAACATCAATCTAAATCGAATTCAAAGTAGCCATTCGATCATCAAAGCTTTTGATGGATCTCGCCGAAATTCAGTCGGAGAGATTGAGCTGCCAATTGAGATTGGTCCCCATACATTCTGTGTGTCTTTCCACGTACTCAAGATAGATTCAGGATACAACCTGCTCTTGAGAAGACCATGGATTCATATAGCTGTGGTAGTCCCCTCCACCCTTCATCAGCAACTGAAATACATTATCAACAATAGTCTAGTTACAATCAACGCTGAACCGGAATGCCCTCAACAAGGTGACATACCGTTCATCAGTTTTAATTCTGATATTGAGCCAGTCAGTTTCCACACCTTGGAAGTAAGCAACCCTCAATTTTCATGCCATGTGAACTCCATTGCCCGTACCCAAGACCTCTGCCGAAGTAATGTCGGCTACTCAGGAAATGATGTCTTTGGGTCATCAGCCAGGACAAGGGCTGGGTAAAAATCACCAAGGTATCAAATATCCCATCCAAGTAGTCAGTCAAACTAGGACAGCTGGACTAGGATATTCTATCAATTCTATTCAGAGGAATCCTCACAAGCATCAATAGATTCTTTCAACTTCAACCACGTGGCGTTTATCTTCGCATTCTAACGCTGAGTCCGCACAACCTCTTATAAAGGTGCCAACCAACGTGATGGCTATGCTATTTCCCAAGCCAGAGTTGTTAAAGAAAAAGAAGTCTTTGTTCCAGATCTCAGAGTAGAGCAAGAGAAACAAAGAATCAAACAAAACATCGTCTAAATAATGTCGGGCATGCACATCATTGTTCATGATGAACATACAAATAGATATACCCCAGACGATGATTGCCTTGACATCATGGTCATCATTCGGGAAAAGGAGGATGATGACAGCCCCTCCATCAATGCAGTCCACTCAGACTTTATCCTTGCCAATTGGAGCAGCACTCCTTGCATTGGTCGACAAGGGTAAAATGGGTAGGACTTCTTTCTGCCCTGTAGATATAATAACTGCTTACTTTTCTGGACAGTATTAGCAGTTATTTTGTCCGTATATGCTAACATTATGTATGATTAAATAGTTTCATATATATTAAGTGAAAGCATATTTTGTTTTAGGACTCTGAACTTAGATGTACCTGTATTTGCTGATAAGATGCCTCTTCTCCACAAGGATTGTAACTTTGATGAAAAGTTGGACTAAAACTTGCTGGAAATACAATAGGACATTGTGGTGCCTTCGGAGATCAAAGAATGGGTCGAAGACAAGCCTAAACCCAACCTTGATCAAACCACCTCCTTTACTTTTGGAACTTTAGAAAATCCTAAGTTAATCCAGATTGGTTCAGACCTTACCCCAAACCAACGGAATGACATGATTACACTATTAACCCAATTTCGGGATGTGTTTGCATGGTCTCATGAAGACATGGTAGGTTTGTCCACTGAAATTGTTCTTCATCGCCTTCCCATTAAAGAGGGATTCAAGTCAGTCAAGCGGAAGCTCAGGCGATTGAAACCTGAGTGGAGTCTAAAGGTGAAAGAGGAAATTATGAAACAATTTTAAGCTGGCATTATCATGGTGTCCACATATCCTGAATGGATATCTAACATCGTTCCCGTGCCTAAGCTTGGAGGAAATGTGCGATTCTGCGTGGATTATCGGGATCTGAATAAAACTTGCCTTAAAGATAGCTTTCCCATGCCCTTTAGCCACATTCTTATTGACAATACTGCGCAATACGACATGTACTCCTTTGTTGATTTCTTTGCGGAGTACCATCAGATCATGGTTGCTGAGGAAGATCGTGAAAAAACTGCTTTCATCACTCCTTGGGGAACCTTTTGCTACAGACGGTTTTCATTCGGCCTCATCAATTTCGGACCTACCTATCAAAGAGCTATGATGGCTCTCTTCCATGACTTAATGTACAAAGAGATTGAGATCTACGTGCATGACATCATCGTCAAGTCCCGGAAGGAGGAGGACCACTTAGACCATCTCAGAAGCTATTCAACAGGTTGCACAAGTATAACTTGAAGTTGAATCCAGCTAAGTGCGCCTTTGGCTTTAAATCAGGCAAGCTGCTAGGCTTCCTAGTCAGCCACAAAGGAATTGAGCTGGATCCTACAAAAATTCAGGCCATTACGGAAATGTCCATTCCTCAGACAGAGAAGGAAATACGGGAATTTTTGAGAAGAGTCAACTTCATTAGTAGATTCATTTCTCAACTCACAACAACCTGTGAGCCTATCTTCTAGCTGTTAAGGAAGAACTCCTCCATGAAATGGAATGATGAGTGCCAGAATGCCTTTCTTACAATTAAAGAGCAGCTAGTCAAAGCTCCTATTTTGGTACCACCCAGGGATGATGTTCCCCTATTCATGTACCTGTCCATCAGTGACAATGCCATGGGCTGCATGCTGGGACAGAAAGACAATAGAGGCCGGGAACGAGCTATCTATTACCTCAGAAAAAGATTCAACAGCGGTGAACACAAGTACACTCTGATTGAGAGGACTTGTTGTGCTTTAGCATGGGCTGCCATGAGGTTACAACATTACCTCCATGGGCACACAACCCATCTCATATCCCGCGTGGATCCTCTCAAGTATGTGTTCAGTAAACCCATACTGAATTTTCGGCTGTCCAAATGACAGTTGATCCTACAATAATTTGACATTGTCTACATGACTCAAAAGTCCATTAAAGGTCAAGGAATAGCGGATAAACAGGCCGTCGCACCTTCAGGGGACTTCAAACCCTTGGAAACATACTTCCCCGATGAAGGGGTAATGACAATTTAGCCACAACATCAGTAGGATACATGCCAAGCATGGAAGATGTATTTTGATGGAGCTGTTAATATGGAAGGTTCTGGAGCTGGAGCAGTTCTAGTATCCGATACGGGGGAGCAGTATCCTGTCGCCGTCAAATTACTGTTTATCAGCACCAAAAACACAGCTGAGTATGAAGGTTGTATCATGGGGCTAAAACTTACCCGTTTAATGGGTATCGGATGGTTAACTATCTTTGGGGATTCAGAGTTGGTAATCAAACAATCCACATGAATCTATCAAACCAAAGAGCTACGATTGCTGCCTTACCATCGATAAGTTTTACAGATGGCTTCGGAGTTCGAAGAAATCTCTTTTATATATATTCCTTGTAATAGGAATGACTTTGCGGACGTATTAGCAACTTTGGCCTCCTTAATGCACATACCTGACAAGGAACACATGCCAAGCGTCACATTCGCCCTGCAAAAGGCACCAGCCTATGGGAACTACATTGGAGAAGTATCGGATGAGCTACCTCCCATCCAACAACCTTGGTATCAGCATATCAAGGAGTACCTATGAGATAGATCTACACCCGCTGAGGCGAGCCTGACTGAACAAAGGCGGATTCATCGACTTGCTATGAAATTCTACCTGAGCGGAGATGCACTCTATGAGAGAGATGTAGAACTAGGTCTTCTCAGATGTTTAGATAAAGACCAAGCTCAGAGACTCATGGATGAGATCCATGGTGGAGTCTGTGGCCCACACATGAGTGGCCTCCTCCTTGTCAAGAAGATCCTTAGGACATGACATTATTGGCTCTCTCTCAAGGCGAATTGTTATGACCATGTCAAGAGATGTTATCAATGCCAAATTCATGGGAATACTATCTATGCCCCTCCACGAGAGCTCCACAATATGAGTTCACCTTGGCCCTTCTCAATGTGGGGAATGGACGTGATTGGGCCCATCGAGCCCAAAGCCAGTAATGGACATCGCTTCATCTTCACCATGATCGACTACTTTACCAAGTGGGTAGAAGCAGCCTTCTTCCCCAGGGTTACCAAAGAAGTCATCATTTCTTTCATCAGAAACAATGTCATTTGTCGATATGGACAACCAGAGGTAATTGTGTCGGACAATGCTAAGAACCTCAATAACAAAATGATGGAGGAACTATGCAGTAAATTCCACATCAAACACCTTAACTCCATCATCTATCATCCAAAGATGAATGATGCTGTTGAAGCGGCTAACAAAAACATCAAGAAGATTATGCAAAAGATGTCCGCCAATCACAAAGGATGGCCTGACCTATTTCCTCTTACTCTGTTAGCCTACAGAACATTAATGCACACTTCAACTGGGGCAACCCCCTACGCATTAACCTATGGGATGGAAGCAGTACTCCCCATAGAAGTAGAAATGGAATCCCTCAGAGTGTTGATGGATGCTCAGCTGGATGAAGATCAATGGGTACAAGACATGTATCACCAATTATTTCTAATAGATGAAAGGCGAACCGCGTCTATCTTCTATGGTCAATTATATCAGCAAAGGGTCGCCCGATCCTACAACAGAAAGTCCGGCTACGCCAGTTTAAACAACATGACTTGGTTCTGAAGAATATCATTGACAACCAAGATCAGTCTAAGGGAAAATTCGCTCCTAACTGGGAAGGCCCATTTATTGTTAAGGAAGTATTGACAGGAGGTGCTCTTAGATTGCAGGAAATGGACGGTGATGAACATATCATCAAGATCAGAATAAAAGATTGTGCTTTAACGAGGTATAAACCCTAAACTTGCTAAATCATGTGATTCATGTTATATGTTATGATTTGTTGTTTAGAGTTGTGTTTAAGGATGTTATATACTGATCTAAGATGTTTTATCAAGGATCCATAACATCTAGATGCACGAAAATAGGTTTTTAAAAACTAATCATGAACCCTAAAATTGTGGTCTAACAACCTAATGTCAGGACCCATAGATCTCTCTATGTTAGATGTTATGTTAGTTTGATGTTATAGACTTGTTCTATGCCATGAGGAGAGTAGACTAAAAGTGGAATCAAGTCCATACCACGTCTAGATCTCCAGATATAAGTGGTCAAACATGGTTGACTAACCATGCAATTTGTTTCTGGGCAACCTAGAAATTTTTTAGGTTGTCTGACAACGTTTTGCAGGCCTTAGATCTTACTGTGTTTAATGTTTTAGGTCATGTTAATGATTGGGACTTGTAGTCTGACATGTAGACTACACATTTAAGCCATTACAACACCCAAATATTGTATAGAATCAAAGATAATTGTGGTCAAAATAGGGTTGACCAATCTGCCGGATAAAGATTCTGGAAAACCCATAAATCTTCAAGAGCAGCTTTTCTGACAAGGTTTGACTAGCTTGAATCTTGAGTTTGTGTTGTTTTTAGGGTGATCTAATGTTGTATTGTTGTTCCTTGACATCACTACTACATGTTTGAACCCTTTAATCACACTAAGTAAGCTTAGGATCAAAGTTACAAAGCTCCAAAAGTGACACCTTGAGCTGTTCTTCATTTCTGGGTAATCCAAAAAATGAAGAACAGTCTCTGACAAGACTTTGAAGGCTTGTATCTTGCTGTTATGATGCAGGATGGACATGAAATTTGTTAGTGATTGTAGTATTACATCAATACTACATTCCTAACTCCAGGAACTGCCCAAAAACTTTACAATCAAGGATCTAGCTATGGTCAAACCTAGTACCCTGGTAACTGGCTATGAAGGTTCTGGGTTGACCAAGAATACCTATAGCGACAATTTTATCACTATAGCCACGTTTAGCGACAGTTTTAATATAAAATGAATTATTTTATTTAATAATTATTGTTAAATAGCTTTTAATTATGAAAAATTCATAATAAATTTGTAAAAATTATTTTAAAGGCAAAAAAATTGATTTTTAATAATTTGGAATGATATTTAATTTATTTAATTATTATATTAAATAAATTACTTAAAAATGTTTTTAATACTTTAAAAATCATTTGAAGTTATATTAAAGTGTTAGAAAATATTTTAAGTTATTTTGAATGACTTTTAATATTTTGGGATGAATTTCATTAATTATTTGATATTAATGATAATTTATTTATTTAATAAATGTATTAAATAAATTATAAAAAAATTAGTTTTAATATTTTAAAAATCGTATAAAAATGATTTAAGGGTTATAAAAATATTTGAAGTATAAAATATAATTTTTGATATTTTTTCATTAAATACATTAATATTTTAATAATTATGGCAGTTATTAAATAATGGTTTTAAATATTTTAAAATCATATAAATGTGATATTAAGGTACTAAAAATACTTTGAAATATTATAAATAACTTATAATATTATGACATGTATTTCACTAATATTTGAAATTAAATAAATATTAATGATAATAAAATTATCTGGTATTTAAATCATATAGATATGATATTAATGATTGAATTTTTTTGATAAATGATAATAATTATTTGAAAATTATTATGAACTTGTGAAAAATATTTTGACTGAATAATAAATTATTTAGGATAATATTTAAACGTTTAGGCAGAGTCTTATTGGAATTAAGCTCGATTATTATTCGATTATGTAATCGGGATGTCGAAATAGTACCGAACTCAACTCAGACTATAATAGTTTGACTTGATATTAGGTCTTATGTGTTTTATTGACTGATAAGATTATGTGATAATGTGTTTAGGTTATTTTATAACTGTATATGAAAGTATTATACTGTGATGATATTATTCTAATGTGAAGATCGGTATTATCAATATTAGGTCTTCAAACAAAACTAAATAGGTTGCGTAGTAGTAGTCGGCGATAAAGGCAAGTTCTCCTTAACTCAACCCTGAGTTATGATTCTTCAATTATGCTAGTGGTTAATTAGTGCCGATTATCACGTCTATGAATTATTGATTCGCACTTTGTGCATTTTGCATGTATTCATCAGGTATGAAATGCTGATCACCTTCATTACCATTCGGTCTAGTAGATTTATTTATGTTCATTATTAACTATTCATTCTTATTGTCTTGATCGTTCAGTTATGAAACTTGATTCATGCTAGTTCACAATTTTTATATTGTTGAACATAGTCAGCTTATTATTCAATTCTTTCAATTATGATATATCCTTTATTGAACATAAACTTGCTGGGCAAACTTGTTGTCACCCTTTCTATATCATGATAAACATTACAGATTAGAACGAATACTTCGGATACAGGCAAAGTCAAAGACAGTTCCAGCTTTTAGTTTATCGTACAGATAAAACTTGTAATAGTATTGTATGCTAATGACAATGTATATCGATTAGGATATTGAATTCAGGTATTAAGTGAAGGTTATCGAGCTTAAGGTTTATGTTGTAAATATTTAATGTATAAATAATTTATGTTTATATCTTCTGTAATAGCTATAGAATTAGTGTACCAGATTCGCGGTGATTAGTACCCGAATTTGGGGTATTCACATTTGGAATCAAAGTTGTAGGTTATAAACCTTAGGTAGGATTACCGTAGGCTAATAACCGTAGGGAGAAGGATAAGAACTAACTCAAATAGAGTTAATGCGTTGGTAAGATTCAAAGAAGAATCTTAACAAGTTATAAAAGATCCAGAGTTACCTAACTCTGATATTAAAGGTGAACAGTAGTAATGAATAGATAGAGTCTAAAAGACTAATAGTATAAGAGGAAAGAAGATCGTAAAACAAAACGATCATAATATAGAAATGAATCATAATATAATATTAAATACTTTTCTCATTTATTTTGTAAGACCCCAAATTTTATGAAATAAAAGTATTCAATTTTTCTTATAATTACGATTCAGTAAATCGTTAAATTAATAAAAAGTTAAAATTAAAGGTGATATATGAATTTTTTTTCAAAATAAGCAAGTGGTTATAAAATAATCATTGTTGTCGGGAAATATTCGTTTGGTCGTGGAATATTCTTTCTATCAGGGAATATTCGTACGACGGCGCAGCTATTTGTGGGCCCCATAACGAATAACTGTTGGATGAAGATAATGACAAAAATTGAGTTTTTATAATTAACAGCGTAGTTGTTACCGTTAACACTGTTGGAATATCCAGTGGTTAAAATACAGTAATACGCGTTGTTACACAGTAGCACACTGATTGCACAGTATTTTTAAATTATTGATTCTTACGACGGAAGGCACTACTCAATAATTGTTACAGTAGTTACTGTTCAATATTTTATTTTATTGATTCAATAATTGTTGCGTTGATATTTTATATTATTATTGTTTCAATAATTGTTACTGCACAGTATTTCCCATTATCAGATTAATAATTTATATTATTTGAATAATATTATTAGATAACATTATTGGCAATGTCTAGAAAGTTCTGTCTAATGAGATATTGGTATGAATTTTATTGTGGAATTTCTACCTTTTTGTGTCGGGTTTACTATTCACGAGTTACTATTCACGGGTACTATTCATGACAAAATTAGTTTCTTTTTCTGACCAAATTATAGTTGATTTATGAATATTACTCTTGAAATTAAATCAATATTTTGATCATATTATTTGTATTATCATATATAACATTTTTATAACCCTGATGTTGAATTTCTCTTTAACTTGAGTGTAAAGATGGGTAAATTATTTGTATGATCGTGACTGAGGAATATCTTTGGCCTGTAGTGCAAAGATGAATTGTTAACTGGTATGATCATGACCATTGAATTTATAATTGAATATCTTTAGCTTAAATGTAAAGATGAATTGATTAACATGGTTATAACTATTGTTTATATAAATTCTGAAATGATTATATATTTCTTTGAGATATGAATATATTTGGCCTGTAGTGCAAATATGAACTGTTGAGGAATATCTTTGGCCTGTAGTGCAAAGATAAATTATTGATGAATATTTTTGGCCCGTAGTGCAAAGATGACCTGTTGTTGAATATCTTTGGCCTATAGTGCAAAGATGACCTGTTGTTGAATGTCTTTGGCATGTAGTGCAAAGATGACTTGTTGATGAATATCTTTGGGCCGTAGTGCAGAAATAAATTTATTAGTATGACTATGAACATGAATTGTGATTTGGTATAACCATGATGTTTGATGTTTCAGGTGATGAAAATTATCTTTGTCCTGGATGAGAAAAGGAATTTAGAACTATAATTACGATTATGAGTTATTCATGTGATTGTGGACAGGAATTATTGATTGATGTTACAGGGATAAAACATTGTTGGTGGACTTTTAACGTGGAGAAGATAATAGACTTTATAGTCTATTTGACTCTTCTAATGGATTGCTCGTTCCGCTGCAACTATGGTTGAAATTTTTATCATTTACCATATGTTCTAAATCTCTGATTTATTATTGATAAAGGCTATTGATAATTTAATTATCTTTAGTCATGATATTCTTTACTGAGCTAGTTGTGCTCACCCTTTTGCTTCACAATTTCTTTCAGGTAATAAGAGTGTAGCTAGGTCGAGCGAGGGTAACGGAAAAATAGAACGGTGGTCTCTAGCTGTGGATGTTCTCCCGAAGCAGTATAGAAAAGTTTATTTAGTAGTTTTATTTGGTAAATTCAATAGGGTAAGGTGTACCCAACGTTAGAAGGGTGTTTTGCCACTATCATACAAGATGTCTAACGACATACAACCTCGTGTTATCATAAGACAGGGATGTGCTCATCCACTTACTGAGTATATATACGAGCACTACCTATATAATCTTGGTGTTTGTTTGAAGTATAATTCTCAGCTAGATACAGTGGAGATAATGATAAGTCAAGAGAAGACTCACCATTGGGAAGAATATGGTAGTAATCTTCTCGTTTTTCTTTGGGGTCTATTGGGTCAACTAAGGATAATTCTGTGGCCATATGATATCTATCATAACCTAGAAGAATGACCTCCCATGTACAAAGGTTTCCTTGAGCACTTCCCAAATATTCTAATTTCTAAAATAGTTTTTGACTATACCTTTATGTAAGGTGTCATTGTGAGGTGCTATCCACGGTTGGGACATGTGTCACATTTGGCATATATTTATATTCAAACTCACAGCTTATGTGTTGTTGTATTTTGTACGACAATTGTTGTAATAGAGTTGTAGTTGTTTTCTGTACCATGTATTTGACGACTCAGAATGGGTTGGATGGAATGGACCTATTTTGAGGTCGTCACATTTGGTATCAGAGCTTAGGGATATGATCTCTGGCAGAGATCGGGGAATACAACTAGGAGGGGAGAGACGAGTAAATCCTTCGCTAGTGTGTCCTACCTAAGCTTATTTGTTGGTCAGTCATACTATCGGGATATGATGTGATATGTTAATTTGTTAAATTAACCTTTGTTTTTGAAGCGATATTCTAGAATGATATCTGAAATACAGGAGATGAGCAATGGAGAAATCATAATGACAGGAAAGATGGAATCTAAAATGAAAGCAAGGTATTCTCAACTCTTCGAAATACCAGGTACGCAAATTTCGAGGACGAAATTTTATAAGGATGGGAGATTGTAAGACCCTAAATTTTATGAAATAAAAGTAATCAATATTTCTTATAATTACGATTCAGTAAATGGTTAAATTGATAAAAAGTTAAAGTTAAAGGTGATATATGAATTTTTTTCAAAATAAGCAAGTGGTTATAAAATAATCATTGTTGTTGGGGAATATTCGTTTGGTCGTGCAATATTCTTTCTGTCGGGGAATATTCGTACGACGGCGCAGCTATTTGTGGGCCCCATAACGAATAACTATCGGATGAGGATAACGAAAAAAATTGAGTTTTTATAATTAACAGCGTAGTTGTTACCGTTAACACTGTTAGAATATCCGATGGTTAAAATACAGTAATACGCGTTGTTACACAGTAGCACACTGATTGCACAGTATTTTTAAATTATTGATTCTTACGAAGGAAGGCACTACTCAATAATTGTTACAGTAGTTACTATTCAATATTTTATTTAATTGATTCAATAATTGTTGCGTTGATATTTTATATTATTGTTGTTTCAATAATTGTTACTGCACAGTATTTTCCATTATCAGATCAATAATTTATATTATTTGAATAATATTATTAGATAACATTATTGGCAATTTCTAAAAAGTTCTGTCTAATGAGAGGTTTAGTCACCTAATTGCGCGCCAATAAAGATAAATCTTTATTGGAAAGCCCCCTCTTTCTTGGGAACGGCCTGGTTGTCATAAATATGTTTCTGTAATATTATTTGTGAATAATTAATTATTGATTCATATGATAAGGAAATATTTATTTTTATGTGGATCTAAATGTTGGATATATTTATTGTGGTTAAAAATGAAGGAGTTAATGTTGAGGTTTTTATCAGTATTTTTGTCGGAATGGATGTATTAAAAATCAAATTAGAGTTTTTGAGATATTTTGAGGGGGATATAATTTTTAATCCGACCGTTGGATCGTTGTAATTTTTGGATATGTTATACATATATAAGTTGAGTATATGTCCACAAATTTTGAACCGTTAAAAATGAACGAATGATTTGTTATGAATTTTAGAGATAGTCAGAAATTGTTGAATTTTTGGAGTTTATCATTTTGGTTGAAAATTTTAGAATTGGTGGGCCCTACTCTTGGTTGGTGAAGAAATGTGCTGAGATTTTTATTCAAATGTGGTGGGTGAGAATAGTAGCAGGTAAAGCCATCAGGTTAGAGGTTAAGTCTGCTTCGGCGTGCTAACATTTTCCTATAAATAGAGGGCTAAGTTAGAATTGAAAAACACACTAGAAACAAGTTTTCTCTCTTTCTCTCTCTAGATTATTGAGCATATTTTGTGAGTATTTAGATACTTGGTGAGTTACTATTCATCGGTGCAAGTTTTCTTCAGCGTCATATCCGATATCCAGTCAGAAGTGCTGCTCTTTTGAGGTACGGGATAGCAAGGGATATTAAGGGATGCTATATTCTTCATAATGATGTTATTCTTTAAATATCATTATACTAAGATATTGGTATTAATTTTATTGTGGAATTTCTACCTTTTTGTGTCGGGTTTACTATTCACGAGTTACTATTCACGGGTACTATTCAAGACAAAATTAGTTTCTTTTTCTGACCAAATTATAATTGATTTATGAATATTACTCTTGAAATTAAATCAATATTTTGATCATATTATTTGTATTATCATATATAACATTTTTATAACCCTGATGTTGAATTTCTCTTTAACTTGAGTGTAAAGATGGGTAAATTATTTGTATGATCGTGACTGAGGAATATCTTTGGCCTTTAGTGCAAAGATGAATTGTTAACTGGTATGATCATGACCATTGAATTTATAATTGAATATCTTTAGCTTAAGTGTAAAGTTGAATTGATTAACATGGTTATAACTATTGTTTATATAAATTCTGAAATGATTATATATTTCTTTGAGATATGAATATATTTGGCCTGTAGTGCAAATATGAACTGTTGAGGAATATCTTTGGCCCGTAGTACAAAGATGAATTATTGATGAATATTTTTGGCCCGTAGTGCAAAGATGACCTGTTGTTGAATATCTTTGGCCTGTAGTGCAAAGATGACCTGTTGTTGAATATATTTGGCATGTAGTGCAAAGATGACTTGTTGATGAATATCTTTGGACCGTAGTGCAGAGATGAATTTATTAGTATGACTATGAACATGAACTGTGATTTGGTATAACTATGATGTTTGATGTTTCAGGTGATGAAAATTATCTTTGTCCTGGATGAGAAAAGGAATTTAGAACTATAATTACGATTATGAGTTATTCATGTGATTGTGGACAGGAATTATTGATTGATGTTACAGGGATAAAACATTGTTGGTGGACTTTTAACGTGGAGAAGATAATAGACTTTATAGTCTATTTGACTCTTCTAATGGATTGCTCGTTCCGCTGCAACTATGGTTGAAATTTTTATCATTTACCATATGTTCTAAATCTCTGATTTATTATTGATAAAGGCTATTGATAATTTAATTATCTTTAGTCATGATATTCTTTACTGAGCTAGTTGTGCTCACCCTTTTGCTTCACAATTTCTTTCAGGTAATAAGAGTGTAGCTGGGTCGAGCGAGGGTAACGGGAAAATAGAACGGTGGTCTCTAGCTGTGGATGTTCTCCCGAAGCAGTATAGAAAAGTTTATTTAGTAGTTTTATTTGGTAAATTCAATAGGGTAAGGTGTACCCAACGTTAGAAGGGTGTTTTGCCACTATCATACAAGATGTCTAACGACATACAACCTCGTATTATCATAAGACAGGGATGTGCTCATCCACTTACTGAGTATATATACGAGCACTACCTATATAATCTTGGTGTTTGTTTGAAGTATAATTCTCAGCTAGATACAGTGGAGATAATGATAAGTCAAGAGAAGACTCACCATTGGGAAGAATATGGTAGTAATCTTTTCGTTTTTCTTTGGGGTCTATTGGGTCAACCAAGGATAATTCTGTGGCCATATGATATCTATCATAACCTAGAAGAATGACCTCCCATGTACAAAGGTTTCCTTGAGCACTTCCCAAATATTCTAATTTCTAAAATAGTTTTTGACTATACCTTTATGTAAGGTGTCATTGTGAGGTGCTGTCCACGGTTGGGACATGTGTCACATTTGGTATATATTTGTATTCAAACTCACATCATATGTGTTGTTGTATTTTATACGACAATTGTTGTAATAGAGTTGTAGTTGTTTTATGTACCATGTATTTTACGGCTCAGAATGGGTTGGATGGAATGGACCTATTTTGGGGTCGTCACATATTTTTTATTGCTAATGACTTAGCATATGACAAACATAAGAATCTTTTCAAGCACAGCGAAATAAGTATAAGATCCCCTTCATTGATATAATCATGAACATACATACATTGTTCATAGAGTTAGTTTAGTTGTAAGCAGTTAATAAATACATAATGTGACACCCCCAAAATAGGTATATAACACCCATTCTGAGTCGCCAAATACATGGTACAGAAAGCAAACTACAACTTCAATAATACAATTGTCGTGCAAAATACGACAACACATACTGTGAGTTTAAATACAAATATTGTCTTCTAGACAATATCCACACTCAAATAAGTCCTCAATATAATTATTCAAACACTATTTTATAGAAATAGTGAGGACTGCTAAAACATCTTTCTAGAACCATCACTCCATACTCCAACTAGATCCTGCTATGTTCTCACCTCTTGAGAAGAAAAATGGAATAAAAAGGAAAAGGGTGAGCTCAACTAGCCCAGTAAAGAATATTATAACTAAGATAATATGCAACAAATTATCATTAGTATTCAACAGGAAAAAATCAGATAGAATATAATTGACAACAAGTTTTAGATCAACAACTGCAGCGGAAACAGCAAACCATTAGAAGAGTCAAGTAGAGAATGAATTCTACTATCTTCTAAGATTTAAAAGTCCATCATCAATATTTTATCCATGTAACATCAATTAATAATCATCTTTATCCAAATATTCATCTTTTCACTACAGGCCAAAGATATTCATTTGTATCACCTGTCAGTCATGTTCATCTCAACACTTGTTCATCTTTGCACTACAGGCCAAAGATATTCATCAAGTAATCATACATCTTTGCACTACAGGCCAAAGATATTCAGTAATATCATCATTTAGGACTGAGGATGATGAAAAATATCTTAAAGAGAACGAATCCAGTGAGACAGAAGGACAAATTGTAGTGATTCGTATAACAGTTTATCCAAGATCAATAATACTTCATAACAATCATTTGTGAAGTAGAATTCAAAAATAAAGATCAAAACATGGATACAATCAAAGATAGTAACCATAATAGACATCTTGGACAAAAAGGGAAAATTTTATTTTTTGGTGAATAGTGCCGTATTCGTGAATAATACCGTATACGTGAATAGTAACTCGTGAATAGTAAACCCGAGTAACTCGTGAATAGTAACTCGTGAATAGTGCCGTATACGTGAATAGTAACTCGTGAATAGTGCCGTAGGACAAATTGTAGTGCCGTATTCGTGAATAGTAACTCGTGAATCACTACAATTTATCCTTCTGTCTCACTGGATTCGTTCTCTTTAAGATATTTTTCATCATCCTCAGTCCTAAATGATGATATTACTGAATATCTTTGGCCTGTAGTGCAAAGATGTATGATTACTTGATGAATATCTTTGGCCTGTAGTGCAAAGATGAACAAGTGTTGAGATGAACATGACTGACAGGTGATACAAATGAATATCTTTGGCTTGTAGTGCAAAGATGAATATTTGGATAAAGATGATTATTAATTGATGTTACATGGGATAAAATATTGATGATGGACTTTTAAATCTTAAAAGATAGTAGAATTCATTCTCTACTTGACTCTTCTAATGGTTTGCTGTTTCCGCTGCAGTTGTTGATCTAAAACTTGTTGTCGATTATATTCTATCTGATTTTTCCCTGTTGAATACTAATGATAATTTGTTGTATATTATCTTAGTCATAATATTCTTTACTGGGCTAGTTTAGCTCACCCTTTTCCTTTTTGTTCCATTTTTCTTCTCAGGAGGTGAGAACATAGCAGGATCTAGTCGGGGTATGGAGTGATGGTTCTAGAAAGATATTTTAGCAGTCCTCACTATTTCTATAAAATAGTGTTTGAATAATTGTATTGAGGACTTATTTGAGTGTGGATATTGTCTAGAAGACAATATTTGTATTTAAACTCACAGTATATGTGTTGTCATATTTTGCACGACAATTGTATTATTGAAGTTGTAGTTTTCTTTTTGTACCATGTATTTGGCAACTCAGAATGGGTGTTGTATACCTATTTTGGGGGCGTCACAGTTGGTATCAGAGCTTAGGGATATGATCCTTGGCTGAGATGTGAGACAAGAACTAGGAGGGGAGAGTCGGGGAATTCCTTCGCTAGTATGACTTGACTAAGTTTATTTAGTGTTTATTTGGTCGGTCAGAGTATAGGGATAATATATAACATGACTATTAACCCTTGTTTTAGGGCAGTAGTTAAGAATGGCAGCTGAGAACGTTAATAATGGAGTAAATCAGACCGTGGAGACACCTTTGATCACCATCCAGAGAACGTGCAACAGGAAGGCAATATTCCTCCTGTAAACAACGTTACCGAGCGAACGATGAATGATGGAATGTTTAGGAGCTTTTTGCAGTTCATGCAAAATCAGACGAGTGAGACTCGTGTGCAGAATACAGGTGGAAATGATAACAACGCGCGGTTTGTCACAGCCAAGTAGTTCAAAGAATTGGGATCATCAGAATTTAAGGGAAAGCCGGATCCGATCGTGGAGGAAATGTGGGTCAAGCAAATTACTAAGATATTCGATGTCTTGGGATGCACGGAGGAACAGAAGGTTCCATTTGCCACTTATATGTTTCGCGGTGAGGCAGACTACTGGTGGGAGTCTATGAAGAGTACCCAGCCTGACGCACTCACCATGTCCTGGGAAACATTTCAAAAACTGTTCAATGACAAGTACTTTCCTGAAAGTATTCGTCATATGAAGGAGGTGGAGTTTATCAGACTGGAACAAAACAACATGACGGTGTTCCAGTACGAGGCGAAGTTTGCAGAGTTATCCAGGTTTGCACCTCATTTGGTCAAAAATGAGGAACGAATGACAAGGATGTTTTTGAGAGGTCTAAAACTCGAGATTCGACAATATCTTATCTCTCATAAATTTTCTTTATATTCAGATGTTGTAAACAGGGCTCAATTATTAGAGCGAGATAATGAGTATGCGCAACCGAGGGACCACAACCAGGGTCATACCGGTGGCGGCAGTCATCGAAGCAATGAAAACCAGCAGGGAGGAAAACATTCGGACAAAAGCGGTAACCACTCTGGTGGTAATCGTGGTCGTGATAATAAAAGGAGCGAGTCGGGAGGAGATTTCAAGAAGAGAAGGTACAACAATGATAATGTGAAGATGTCAGCACAAACATCAACTGTTTCTAGGGGAGGAGAACGATCACCGGTCGTATGTTACAAATGTGGGAAAGAGGGACATAGCAGCCCAAACTGCCCACAACAATCTAAGGTATGTTATAACTGTGGAAAGGAGGGTCATATAGCTCAAGAGTTTTCTGTAGCAAAACCAATTTCAGCGGGGATGGTGACTCCAAAAGCTGTCCCGGATAAGTCAAAATCAGCGGTTCCTGGAAGAGCGTTTGTCGTGACTGGCCAAAACGCGAGAAACCCGAACGAGGTGATCACGGGTAAGCTAATCTTGAATTCTTGCAAAGTTTATACTTTACTAGATACCGGTTCTACCCATTCTTTTATCTCTCCTGGTTGTGCTCAACGTTTAAACTTGACTCCGGAGAAATTGGACTTTGACTTATCTGTTGAAACTCCGTTGGGTGAAACCTTTATTACATCTACAGTTTATAAATCTTGCATGATCCAAGTTGGCACTATCACATTACTTGTTGATCTTATCTCTTTAAAGATACTTGCTTTTGATGTGATTTTAGGAATTGATTGGTTAACCACTCATCATGCTAAAATTGATTATTTTCGTAAGGTTGTTAGTTTTCATATTCCTAACCAACCTGTCATACGAATTCAAACTACTAAACCACTAAAATCAGTCACTGTCATATCAAGCCACAAAGCTATTCGTTTATTGAAAAATGGATGTCAAGCTTTCTTAGCCCATGTTATGGATTTGAACAAAGACAAGTCAGATTTGAATAATATTTCTGTTGTTATAGAATTTCCCGATGTATTTCCTGAAGAACTTCCTGGTCTACCCCCAGAACGTGAAGTTGAATTCTTTATTGACTTTGAACCCGGTACAAAGCCCATTTCTAAAACCCCATATCGAATGGCTCCTTTTGAACTTCAGGAGTTAAAAGTCCAACTACAGGAGTTGTTGGACATCGATTTTATTCGTCCTAGTACATCTCCTTGGGGTGCTCCTGTGTTATTCGTAAAGAAGAAAGACGGGAGTATGCGACTTTGTATCGACTATTGAGAATTGAATCATGTCACTATCAAGAATAGGTATCCGCTACCTCGCATTGATGACCTGTTTGACCAGTTGCAAGGAGCACAATTCTTTTCAAAGATCGATCTTCGTTCTAGATATCATCAGCTGAAGATTAAAATTGAGGATATTCAAAAGACTGCCTTCAGAACTCAGTACGAGCATTATGAATTCTTAGTCATGTCTTTTGGATTGACTAATGCTCCTGCTGCCTTCATGGACATGATGAACCGTGTATTCAAAGAATATTTGGATCAGTTCGTTGTTGTCTTTATTGATGACATCCTCATCTATTCCAAAAGCCGTGAAGATCATGAGCGCCATTTGAAGCTGATATTGCAAAGGCTTCGTGAAAATAAGCTATATGCCAAATTGAAGAAATGTGAGTTCTGGCTTGAGGAAGTAGCATTCCTTGGGCACGTGGTGTCAAAATATGGAGTATCTGTCGACCCGGCGAAGATTGAAGCCATACAAAGTTGGGAGTAACCGAAGTACGTAGCTTTCTGGGCTTAGCTGGTTATTATTGGAGATTTGTGGAAGGATTTTCTCGAATAGATACTCCGTTAACTCAGCTGACTCGGAAAGATACAAAATTCGTATGGAGTGAGGAATACGAGAAGAGTTTCTAAGAACTCAAGAGGAGACTCATTTCGGCACCTGTTCTGACAATACCATCTGGTTCGGATGGATTTGTTATCTACAGCGATGCTTTAGGCAAAGGGTTAGGATGTGTTCTCATGCAACATGGGAAAGTCATAGCCTATGCCTCGCGACAACTCAAAGAATATGACAGGTATTATCCTACTCATGATTTGGAGTTGGCAACAGTCGTTTTCGCGTTGAAGATCTGGAGACACTACCTGTATGGGGAGAAAGTGGAGATCTATACAGATCATAAAAGCCTCAAATATTTCTTCACCCAAAAGGAACTCAACATGCGGCAGCGACGTTGGCTCGAACTGTTAAAATATTATGATCATACCATCCAATATCATCCTGGAAAAGTGAACGTAGTAGCTGACGCATTGCGTTGAAGATCATACGCGGGTACGAGTGCAATGGTGTTAACACAAAGGCCCATTTTGTATGATTTGCAAAGGATGGAGATAGAGATGAAGGCTCCAAGTACCCACATGATGATATCAAATATACGAGTAGAACCGACTTTAATCGATAAAGTTAAAGCTGTTCAAGCTACAGACATAGAACTGATGCGTATGAAGAAGAAAGTGCAAGAAGGTGCTATTCCAGAAGCAAGAATCGATGAAGAATGAATACTTCGAGTCAACTCCAGACTTTGTGTTCCTAACAATTTTGACTTGAAGCATAGAATAATGATGGAGGCACACAACACACCGTTTGCAATCCATTCTGGGAGTACCAAAATGTATCACGATCTTCGACATACATTTTGGTGGAGCAATATGAAAAGAGAGATCGCAGAGTTTATCTCGAGGTGTTTAACTTGTCAACGTGTAAAGGCGGAGCATCAAGTGCCAAAGGGTCCATTGCAACCACTTGAGATCCCAAAATGGAAGTGGGAACACATTACCATGGATTTCGTTACAGGTCTTCCCAAGGTTTCTCAAGGCATAGATGCGATTTGGGTTATTGTTGATAGATTAACCAAGTCTGCTCATTTTTTACCGATACGTGAGACTTATTCCCTTGAACGTCTTGCTAGTATTTATGTGAATGAGATTGTGAGATTGCATGGCATGCCAGTATCCATAGTTTCGGATCGTGACCTAAGATTCACTTCACGATTTTGGGTTAGCTTGCAGAAAGCTATGGGCACGGATTTACGATTCAGTTCGGCATACCATCCTCAAACGGACGGACAATCAGAGAGGACTATTCAAACTCTTGAAGATCTATTAAGATTCTGTGTCTTAGATCTCAAAGGGAGTTGAGATAAGTATCTACCATTGGTGGAATTCTCATACAACAACAGTTATCAGGCGAGCATAGGTGTGGCTCCATTCGAGGCGTTGTATGGAAGAAAATGTCATTCTCCAGTATGTTGGGACGAGGTGGGTGAAGCAACATTGTTGGGACCAGAGTTGGTACGCATGACTACAGAGAAGATCCAAACGATTCGACAACGTATACAAATGGCACAGGATCGACAAAAGAGTTATGCGGATCTTCATCGAAAGGACGTGGAATTTAATATTGGGGATCATGTATTGTTACGTGTTGCACCATGGAAGGGAGTTACAAGATTTGGGAAGAGAGGAAAGTTCAATCCAAGATTTGTTGGTCCATTTGAGATTCTTGAGCGAATAGGAAATGTGGCATACAGACTCGCATTACCTCCAATCATGTCTCGTGTTCATAATATTTTTCACATATCTATGCTTCGTAAATATGTTAAAGACCTGAACCACATTATTGAGTTAGAACCAGACGAGATAGCTAAAGATTTAACGTACGAGGAGGTACCTGTTAAGATCTTGGATAGGAGAGAGCATGTCCTACGCACAAAGGTTATTTCACAAGTTAAGGTTTTGTGGAGAAACCATGCTATTGAAGAAATGACCTGGGAGTTGGAATCAAAAATGAAAGCGAGGTATCCTCACCTTTTCGAAATATCAGGTACGTACGTCAATTTCAAGGACGAAATTTCATAAGGAGGGGAGGTTGTAAGACCCCAGCTTATTAATGAATAAAATCAAATTTTCTCTAAATATTATTATGAATAATAAGGGGTTAATTTGATATAATACTTTGGTTATGGGTGAAATGTGCAAATTTTACAAAATAAACAAGTGGTTATAAAATATTCATTTTGTCGGGGAATATTCGTTTGGTCGTGGAATATTCTTGCTGTCGGGGAATATTCGTACGACGGCACAGCCTTGTGTGGGCCCCATAACGGAAAGCGATTGGATAAAAAAAACGACAAGTATAAGTTGTTTATAAATAACGGCGTAGTTGTTACCGTTAATACTGTTGGAATACCTGGTGGTTAAAATACAGTAGCACACGGTATTACACCAATTATTGATTCTTACGTAAGAAGGCACTACTCAATAATTGTTACAGTAGTTATTATTCAATATTTTATTTTATTGATTCAATAGTTGCTGCGTTGATATTTTATATTATTGTTATTTCAATAATTATTGCTGCACAATATTTTCCTTTATCAGATCAATAATTCATATTATTTGAATAATATTATTAGATAACATTATTGGCAATGTCTAGAAAGTTCTGTCTAAGGAGAGGTTTGGTCATCTAATTGCGCGCCAGTAAGGAGAAAATCTTATTGGAAAGCCCCCTCTTTCTTGGGAACGGCTTGGTTGTCATAAATGTAATTATGTAATATTATTTGTGAATAATTAATTATTGATTCATATTATAAGGAAATATTTATTTTATGTGGATATAAATGAGGGATATATTTTTGTGATTAAAAATAAAAGAGTTAATGTTGAGGTTTTTATCAGTATTTTTGTCGGAATGGAGGTATTAAAAATCAGAGTTTTTGAGATATTTTGCGGGGGTTATAATTTTTAATCCGACCGTTGGATCGTGGAAATTTTTGGATATGTTATACATATATAAGTTGAGTATATGTCCACAAATTTTGAACCGTTAAAAATGAACGTATGATTTATTATGAATTTTACGAGATGACTGGTACAAAAATTGTTGAATTTTCGGAGTTAATCATTTTGGTGGAAAATTCTAGAATTGGTGGGCCCCACTCTTGGTTGGTGAAGAAATGTGCTGAGATTTTTATTCAAATGTGGTGGGTGGGAATAGTAGCAGGTAAAGCCATCAGGTTGCAGGTTAAGTCTGCTTCGGCGTGCTAACATTTTCCTATAAATAGAGGGCTAAGTTAGAATTGAAAATCACACCAGAAACAAGTTTTCTCTCTTTCTCTCTCTAGATTATTGAATGTATTTTGTGAGTATTTAGATACTTTGAGAGTTTCTATTCATCAGAGCAAGTTTCTTTCAGCCTTATACCGGTATTCCGACCAGAAGTACTGATATTTTGAGGTAAGTGATATTATTTTCTTCTTAATGATATTATTTTCTTCAATATCATTATGTTGAAATATTGATATTATTTTGTGTCGGGGTTACTATTCACGTATACGTTACTATTCACGTATACGACACTATTTACAAATACGGCACTATTCACCAAAAAAATAAAATTTTTCCCTTTTTGTCCAAGATGTCTATTATGGTTACTATCTTTGATTGTATCCATGTTTTGATCTTTATTTTTGAATTCTACTTCACATTTGATTATTATGAAGTATTATTGATCTTGGATAAACTGTTATACGAATCCCTACTATTTGTCCTTCTGTCTCACTGGATTCGTTCTCTTTATGATATTTTTCATCATTCTCAGTCCTAAATGATGATATTACTAAATATCTTTGGCCTGTAGTGCAAAGATAAATATTTGGATAAAGATGATTATTAATTGATGTTACAAGGATAAAATATTGATGATGGACTTTTAAATCTTAGAAGATAGTAGAATTCATTCTCTACTTGACTCTTCTAATGGTTTGTTGTTTTCGCTGCAGTTGTTGATCTAAAACTTGTTGTCGATTATATTCTATCAAATTTTTCCCTGTTGAATACTAATGATCATTTGTTGTATATTATCTTAGTCATAATATTCTTTACTGGGCTAGTTGAGCTCACCCTTTTCCTTTTTGTTCCATTTTTCTTCTCAGGAGGTGAGAACATAGCAGGATCTAGTCGGGTATGGAGTGATGGTTCTAGAAAGATGTTTTAGCTGTTCTCACTATTTCTGTAAAATAGTGTTTGAATAATTGTATTGAGGACTTATTTGAGTGTGGATATTGTCTAGAAGACAATATTTGTATTTAAACTCACAGTATGTGTTGTCGTATTTTGCACGACAATTGTATTATTGAAGCTGTAGTTTGCTTTCTGTACCATATATTTGACGACTCAGAATGGGTGTTGAATACCTATTTTTGGGGCGTCACATTTTTCATTTTTCTGACACTGTAGTCTACAATTCCACCTACCCCGTCAAAGATGTCACTTTGATGTCTCGGGTAGGTAGTTAAATTTATTTCTCCTTTCTGATTTCACTATTAGAGCATCAGGAGTTGTTGTTTTGTATCGATGCTCTCACACAACAACGCTCGAATATCAGTCTTTAGATTGAACCATTACCAATGCTTTAATCTTTTGATGACCGAACTCTACGATTCTGATGCAGATGTTCTTGGACCTGATTGTAGTGTGTCCTGTTGAATGTTTCTCATTGACTGGTTAAGACAACACTACGATCTTGAAGAGTTTTCATTTGATCTTTAATGTAGAACACCTATTCCTTCTCTTGTGTAGTGTTTCATCACTTATGTTTGCTTCAACTGATCTCAGGAACTGATAGCTTGACTTCTTGTTCTGGCCACTTCTGAATAACAAGACACTTCAGATTTGTGGCATGCCCAGCTCGCTTTCTCTTTGTGATCTCCCATTCACTTATCATCAATGGACTGACCCAATACTTGATCACTTTAGCCTCGTTCTTCATAAGCTGGCCAGTATCTCTATGTACACTTCATCAGTTCCTGTTTTATTTGGCAACCACTACGATTCTAGTTGACCCCGAGATTGTTGTCTTCTGTTCTCTTGACAACAACTGCACTTGCTGACTTTCCTTAGTCAGATACTTTTGTTGAAGTTGTAACGCCCGAGAAAATTGGATTTTTAGGAGAATTAATTTTTTTTATAAGGATTAAATGAATTTAATTGATTAATTATGGAGTAAGCTAATTGAAGGTCATTCTATGACCTAGACATGTCAGAACGTCGTAGGATTTTGGCTATGTGGTAGAATTAAAGTGTTTGAATTTTCAAGATGAAAATAAAAACTTTCCGAGAAATTTTCTGAAAAATACTATTCATGCATTTCTGCTCGGGAATTATTTTAGAATTTTCGAGAAATACATAACGATATAATATCGAGGTGAGATGGAATATCCAATAATATTTCAGTTATGAAAAATGTAATTTTTCGCCTGCGGACTTAAAACCTAACATTTAGGGGAAAGTGATTTACGAGAAGGAATTTAAATGCGATTAATTAATTAAATGATTAGCGTATAATACGTAAGTATTATACGAAATAATGAATACGAGTATGATACGAGGTATTATACGAGTATGTATGAATGATGGTATATCGTATATCATGAATTAGTATATGAGTTAGAATACGAGAATTATATGTATAGAATGCGTTATAAGGCTTTAAGCCAAAAGAAATGAACTTGTAGGATTTGTTAAGGATTATGTTAGCCCAAGTATGGAAAGGGTTAAGTCCAATAGGAATTAATAAGCAAGCCCAAGATTATGTAGTAGTAAAGCCCAAGTGGTTGTTAAGGTTAAGTCCTAAAGCAATTTAATGCAAGCCCAAATGATTAAATTAAGTTAATTAAGCTAAAGGCCCAAAGTAAGAACCAATGAGTTATGGGATGGTTTAAACCCATGGGGCAAACCCATGGATGATCCAAAGTGATGAGCAAGTAAAGTAAACCTAGTGGCTAAGTGTTGTGATGACCAAGTATAATTAAAGACTAAGTAAGTGTGGTGAGCAAACAAAGTGCTTAAGTGATGAGCAAGTAGACTTAAGGGCTAAGCAATGGATAACTTAAGTGGTGAACAAGCAAATAATGTGGTGGCCAATTTAACTTAAGAGCTAGGTAATGAATAGTAAGGAGGTTGATGGCTTATTGACCATTAAGCCCTCATTTAGGATTTCCTATAAATAGAAGAGAAGCTAGCTCATTTGTTCGTTGTTTTCTTTTCATCCAACACTTTACAACTTATTTGTTAGAGAGAATAAGTGAGAATAAGTTAGTCTTTCACTATTTAAAGAAACAAGAAGGAAGAAGAATGATTAGTAAGAGGATATCAAGGGTAAGCAATCCTAAGCCATGTTTCTCTTTCTCTTCCATTGTTAGAGAAGTAGGTAGTGGTAGAACATGTATGCTAAGGAATGATAAGAATGATAAATCAATAGACTTAAGCCATGTAAGTCATGAATAAGTAATTCAAAACTAAAATAAGTTATGAACTCATGAAGAACTTATATGAACTTCTCATATGTTTACCTTAATAAGATGTTATGATAAGGAGATGTGAGAATGGTGATTAAAGGACTTAACTCATTAATAAGTCATAAGTAATGAAATCAAGTATGCTATATTTTAAGAAGTAATAAGTTCATTAAGAACAAGTAATGACACATCATGTTTATAAGTTAATGAAGTATGTACGTCAAGAAGTTAGTATGATGAATTGAATCCATTTGAAACAATGAACAAATCTTAAGAAATGAAGTTAAGCCGGAATTCACACTATTGGACGATAATTGTCGAATTTGTGAAATTCTCAGAATGGAAGTCAAATTTTATTATTGAGCTTGCAAACATTGGTTTTCAATGGAGTCAAGTCTTATTTGGCATTATAGAGTTACAGACTCGAGAATGACTGAATTCCAACTTAGAATGAAGAAACGAGCGTTGAACGTTCACGAACATTTATCGTTTTCATTAAAAATGGACTAATAGCTAAATTTTTAGTAAACAAAGTCAAATAGATAAAATTCATGCATGACCACGTGGAGTACGTGATTTGTGAACTGTAGGCTCTTGAACGAACCAATTCGGACTTATAACGAAAAAGTTACGTGTCCGGGAATCTCACCAATGGAAAAAGTCTGTTAAAATTGTCTGGTGCACAGACCTGGCGCTGCGGCGCCAGCCCAAGACCAATTAGCCTGCACCGCAGCATTGGAATGACCCTCAGCCTCTATTAGTTCATGCTGCAGCGTGGCAGTTAACACTAGGACTCGCACCGCAACGTCGAGTTCGGTCTTTTGGTTCTAATGCTTGGCGTCGCAGCGCGACACAGAGAAGAAAAGTTGGCGCCGCAGCGCCAGCTCTAGGGTTTGCATAGAGAATATAGGTTATGAAGATAGAAAGAAAGGCAATGAAGTAGTACAAACTTAATGAACATGAAGTAACATTGTTAAGTCATGATTAAACATTAAGTATGATCACTTAGGGTTGAAGTAAGTCAATTGCATATGAACGAAAGAACGACGTAACGGAAAGCTAGAACCGATAATAACAAATCTAATACAGAATTAGATTGAGAAGAAGGGTAAGATTCTTTAGGAAGTATGTATATTCATTTATGACCTAACATGGTATGTTATGTGATTATGTGTTGTAGAGACTGTAAAGACTCAAGGGAAACATAATTTTACTGTAGCAGACGCTGAAGGCAAGTTTTTCTTAAACGCTTGTCTAACCTTCGTGTTAGCCAAGTTTTCAAATGATTTAAGTTATGAGATGCATGTATGGTTTCAAAGAAAGAGTCGATGCCAGTTTTAATTCGGCTAGACTAATCTTGAAAAATTGATTGATTTATTTACAAGTCTTTCAATATAGAATTGCTAACGCTATCCTATGCCAATTGTTGGTACAGATTCAAGGTAAGCCTGAACATGAATAAACAAATGTATTTTCATCGAGTATTCGATGGGCACGTGAGATTTCCACAACTTAAACGTACACACGTTTAATGGATGTAGTGTTGATCAACATAGAGTACTATAGGTTGATCACCTAGAAGTGCTCGTAAGTTATGCCGGACTTACGGACTTAGTACCGGGTTGTCCTTTTCAAAGAAATTGTGAAACGCTCATGGTCTTGGACCAGAATTGATGTTTTAGTGAATATTGTTATTGTAAAACGTTTTGAAGGAAAAGAAATGCTATTTTGAGTTATTAAAGATATACGATTCCTATGATTTAGGCATGCTTTTTAAATAAAATTATTGTACTTATTAAGCTTGTTATGCTCACTCTTGCTTGAACCATATGAATGCAGCTTAGACCGAATGGACCAAAGGATTCGACAAGGATAAAAGGAAAGCTAAGGCGAACTTGTAGATTACCTATGTAATAGTATACGTTTGTAATGATAATATTTGGTATTATGACAAGAACAAATGTAACGGGTATACAGAACTTGGGGAATGGTAGTATTGTTTTGGAATTTATTTAAGATATATTCGTTCTTTTGAGGCATTTTAATTGAATGTTTGTGTGAACTGTAGCATCGTGGACCACCATATGTCAGGTTGGAAGAGACCCGAATTTGGGGGCGTCACAGAAGTCTTCTTCTGATCAACTTGAGGAAGACTTCATCTTGAATGGCTTCACAACTCAATCTGGATGTTGATTGGGTTGATACTTAGATCTTCTGTTAGCTTGTATGTCATTCGTTGAGTGCTCTCTAGTTTCCTTCAGGTGGAATGTATCTTTGCAACTTAAACCAGAGGCTTTGTACTTTGGATATTCTTGGAGTGCTCGTTTCTTGAGAATCTAGTTTACTCTATGATTCTGCCTTGGCGTTGTGAGCACCTCTGTTGAAGCCATAGTTCTGCACTCTACGATTCAGCTTTGGTTCTGCAGACACTACGACTCTGAGATTAGATCTTGACACTCTACAAATTTTGTCCTTATGCTTACTGTTTTCATCTGATATAGCTTGACTACGATCTCTGCCTCTGATGTGATAAGTAGACTCTACGACTCCGAGTGTGGTCTACGATTCTTGACTTGACTTCAGCAGATGCTCGGTCGGCTCTTAGACTGGATGTCTCTATAATTCTGAACATGATATCCTCAACAAACTATGGCTCTGACGATGTTCTTCTCGACACACTACGATCCTTCCTCATCACTCCTGCAGTCTTCGAACTCCGAGATCTACTATCTTGCAAACTATGATTTCGCTTTAATAGTTCTTGAGTTTTTCTTGACTCTCCTGGCAGACTACGATTTTTGGTGCAGTGCTCGACGATCAGATAAGCCTATCTATTACATTATAAAATCAACATAACAAGCTTGATCTTTCTATATTTATAGTCCTTGTACATCATTTTTTTGTAAGGACTTTACAAAGTTGTTTTGCTTATGTAGGATCAACCTAACATATTTGATCACTTCATTCTAAGTCCTTATACATATGTTCATATTATCTATCAAAGGACTTTATAACTTTTCTTAATGCAAGCATACTTGCATATTCATTCATTTATATCATAATCAAATCATATATAAATAGGAATATCAATCACATGTTTATTCCTAACCATCTCCCCCTATTTGATTATGAAAAAAATAACTAGTGCACATGCATGAGATGAATGAATCTTATATACAGTGAGCAACTATATTTCTAAAACATATAATCATGAATGTCATTGATAATATTATGGAATTACATAAACTATGACACTTTATATCCCGGATCCAGAACATACATAACTAGATAGAGATGTACCTTTTTGGCTCCATGTATGTCTCCAAGATGTCTGTTGATCAGCTACTTATCTGCTTGGTCTATTTGCTCCTGCTCCCCTTGGGATGGTGACTTCATTTCTTTTCTCTACTCCCCCTCAGATTCATGCTCTTCTTCTTTTTCTGGCTCCCCCTCAAACTTTGTGCTCATGTGGTCATCATCTTTTGGCTCCCCCTCAGATGATGATGCTGCTTCTGCTGCTGCTATCTTCTTCTTCTGTTCCTTTGCCTTTCTCTTGGCCTTCTTTTCTTCCTTCATTCTTTTCTCCTTGCTCTTCCTTGAGTGCCTCTTTCTATGCCTCTTTTTCTCCCCCTTTTTGTCATTAATCACTTATGAGAGCTGCTCCACATTTGACATAAGCTGCTCCATCAGGTAAGATGAGTTACCAACCTCAATCTTGAGTTCTTGTTGGCTCAGCTCAAGTTATAGAGAGAGAGAGAGACTAATTCAGATTGTCAATCTTATCAAAAAGGGATATGATTTGCTCTTCATTAGTTCTTTGTGCTCGTAGAGCTTCTTCCTTCTGATCATTTATAGCCTTCAAATAGATTTGATCTCTCTCTTTGATTTTAAGAGATATATCAGACATAGTGGGTTGGAGTCTATTTTGAAACACATTGTCTCCTTCTTCTGACAATATCTTTGCCTCTTCAGTGATGATAGAAACCTTCTCAACCAACTCATCAGAATTCTTCAGTAACTCCTGCTCTGTAGGAGTTTGGTTATTTGGTTGGGCATACTCTTGTTGAACACAAGATTGGACTCCATGATTTTTATTCTTGGACAGATTTTTGAATGCAGTGAGAATCTAATAAATCATTAAGTGCCAATCACTGTTGGAGGATGAAGGAATATCATACAATTGTGCTTCGACAGAGGGAAGCTTCTCAACCTGAACTTGATCATCTTCAATGGTAGAGTTAAGGGACTCTACGATCATACACTTGGGTATACTCCTTCTGCCATCAGAACCAACTCTACTATCGTAAGGAATATAGTGGTTACCAGCATGTCGATAGATCTTGAAATGAGATTGGTCTTTGATCATCTTAGTTACAAACTTCTTAAGTCTTGGAAAGTTTTGAGATACCAGTTCCAAGTTTGGAAACCATGAGTAACACCAGTTGAAGTAACTCCCATCTCTATTAGTATATGCCTTTAACTAGGGCATCCATGGGAAGAACCATCTCATCAAAAGATCATCAGGATTGTACAAAATTGTAGGGCAGTCTAACTCCATGTTGTTCCAGTTGTTAAACACATCGTATGTAGTCATCCTTACAACTTTAAGTTGTTCGTTTTCATAGCTTATCCATCTTTATGGCGGTTCATCAAAAACCTCCACCACTATTCTTCGACGTACTCTTACTAGAGAGAAAACATGATTGTCTGCTAATTCTTCTTATTCCTGATTGGTAGAACTAGAATCTTTTTCCATTTCTTCAACTTCAGAGCTTGAATCATGTTGGATCATTTCATCTGATTCATCAGTGAATCCTTCAAGCTAATTTTCATCACCAGTACCTTCTTCAACATCTTTTCCCTTGGATTCATACTTATCATCACTCAATTCAATGACAGTGGTAGAAGATTCTCCTTTCTTCTGTAGGACAGATTTAGCAATTGCCTTTGAATCATTAGATAAGCTTCCTTGATGTCCAACAACAATAGGAACAGGTCCTTCTTCCTCGGACTCAACATCTTTTGAGCCATCATATGAACTTGTTGGAGCATTTGCAATAGGAGATGCAATTGTGTCAACTTTTAACCTTTCTTCGTCAGCAGAGTGGCTACTCTGAGTGTTAGCCATAGGACTTGTACATTCTTCTTCAATACCCGATATAGTTATTCCTTTCTTGGATTCAACTTCTTCTTCATTTCTGGACTTGCTCCTTGAGGATTCATCCTTGAAGCTCTCAGTTCCCTTCTCATTTTTTGACTCTATGTTTTCTCTTTCATCTTCAGTAGATAGACTTCTTTGGGGAACCGAAACTGACTTCTTCATCACCTTTGCTTTCTTCTTTAGTGGCCTCAAAGATTTGGATTAATGGATGTCTGATTCTTTAGCAAATGACACCTCCTCCTTATTCATAGCAATTGCCTTCCTTTTCTTCGTAATGCTTTTGTTGGTGCTTCCATATATCATCAACTTTTTGTTCTCGATTGGGTTCTTCTTCCAATTTGCAAATGGTTGAGTAGTCATCACTTTATGGCTATTAAGGACTTTACCTTCATCATCCTTAATTTTATTCTTCAGTTTCTTCTTCAAAATGATACTCAAGAACCTTCCGTGGAAAACCTTCGTGAGTGGTTTTTCTGTTAATCTTTTCTTCTCTTCCTTATCCAGCCATTTGGATATTTGATCAAGCAGGATAACTCCAAAGTTGATACGCTTCTTCAGAACTATTGCAGACATGATCTTAAGTTGTTGATCACTCACCGTGTCATGTGCGGTGTCCTTGCATAGTATACATTTACCTACTATCTTTGTAAGGAACTAGAATTCTTCAGGTAACTCCTTTTTCTTCATGTCCTTCAGACTAGGGTTTCTTCAAGAACACGAAGAACGTTAAAGTAATATTACGTAAACTTAAGTCTTTGATCCTTTTCTATTTCTTTTTCTTAGAGAAGTATGAATTGGTGGAGCATGTCTCTTCCGGAGTAATAAGGATGGCTAATAGTGGATTAAAATATTATAAGTCATGTATGATTAGTAATCATAAGTGTTTAAGTAAGTTTAAACGAAGAAAACCAATAAGTGTTTATTTGGTTGTTGATGGACAAATTGAAAACCATCATAGGTTATG
Organism: Panax notoginseng; assembly: GCA_016801055.1. Lineage (NCBI taxonomy): Eukaryota > Viridiplantae > Streptophyta > Magnoliopsida > Apiales > Araliaceae > Panax > Panax notoginseng. Next base: position 119,388,790 of record CM029016.1, read on the forward strand.
TGCATATTGCCTGGTTAGGTAATAGATAATGAATCAATGGATTGGTTCCATTTGATTTGGCATATAAAACTCGAGTAATGACATTTCTGGTAAAATTTACGAGATTAGGCGTTAAACGTTGAAAAACGTAGAATTTTTGAATTTAACTCGAAAACCTTGGATTTTGATGGCGTAACGTAGAACAACGTACTTGAGAGTCGTGGACCCAGGAATCGTCGAATTCCAACTTAGAATGGAGAAACGTGTTTTGAACGTTCACGAACGTGAAACGAGCACGTAATAGGACGTAAAATAGTGGATTCATTGTTAACGGATTTAAAAACTACTTTTATCCAAATGAAATCAAAGTATATGAGATATTTAAGATAGCGGCTTTTGAACGAGCCAATTCCGACTTATAACGACCGAGTTACGAGTCCGGAAAGGATTGAACTGGAAAAATTAGAAATTTCTCAAAGGCTAAGGGTCGGTGCGGCAACGCCGCCCAAGCACACAATACTCGCGCCGCAGCGCCGGGGCGAGAGGAGTGGCCACTGTAGAGTTGCGCCAAAGCGCCACTCGTAAGTATGAGTCTCGTGCCACAGCGCCGAGACAAGGGTTTGAGTACTATGAAGTGGTGCCGCAGTGCCACTGTTGTACCTAAAGTTGGCACCGCAACACCGGTATAAGAGAATGTCTGAGTTAGTTAATTTTGAACCCTAATTGTTTGCATGACAATTATGGGGAACTTGTATACCTAGTATACATGATAAGATTATTCTTAAACCACATGTATAGTGATGACTTTAAGAATTTAACGTTGTTTAATACTCCCTCCATCCCAGGATAAAAGTCCTGGTGGACTTTTCACGCATATTAAGAAGATGAATGAAATGACAAAATTGCACGTAATAATGTCATTAAATATAGAGAGAGAATTAGAATAAGAAAATTATGAGATATTTAATGTTACAAGTATAATAGGAAAATATGTGTAAAAGTTTGGTTATTAAAGGAAAATGAACATTTAACATGGGACTACCCCAAATAGTAATAAGAACTTTTATCATATGACGGAGGGAGTAATAATTAAATGAAGAACACAAAGTGTAAGAAGGTAAACCATATTCAATTACTATGGTACTTAACCAATGATTATTAAATATTGGTTTTATGACATAATAATGTAAATAAGCCGTAAGGAAGGATAATTAACTCGAAATGAGTTTTATTAGTGAAATAATTTCGATTAAGTTATAGAAGATAAAGAAGTTGGTAAAAATAATATGATTAGATTTTTTGGTAGCTAATTATAGTTTGTTATGTGAATATATCATGTAGAGACTATAAAGACCATGAATTGTTGAGTATTTATTTGAAGACGCTTTAAGGCAAGTTTTCTTAACGCTTGTCTAACCTTCGTGTTAGCCACATTTTCTATGATTCATGTTATAAGATGCATGGATTATTTTACGAAAGGGTCGATGCCAGTTTTAACTAGGCTAGACTAATCTTAAAAGTTTGATTGATTTGTTTAGAAGTCTTTTGATATAGTATTGATAACGCTATCCTACACCAATTGTTTGGTACGGATTCAAAGGTAAGCTTGTGTATGAGTAAACAAATATATTTTTCATCGATTATTCGATGGGCATGCGAGGTTGCCAAAACTTAAACGTAAATATGTTTAACGTATGAGTGTTGATCAACATAGAGTACTATAGGGTGATCACCTAGAAGTGCTCGTAAGATATATCAAAGTTACGGACTTAGTGCCGGGTTATCCTTTTTCATGAATGAAAACTAAAAAGAATGTTCATGGTCTTTTGACCTACTCAGAATTCCATAGTTACTAAATGTACTTCAAAATTGTTTTGTGAGAATGAAAAGTTATATTCAGTGTTTCATAGTACTTAATAGCTATTTGTTCAGTTATTGAAGAATAATCACATGACTCTCGACATGGTATTCATATTATCTAATGCTAGACTTGCTGAGCTAGTTATGCTCACTTCTTGCTTAAATTATATGATTGCAGCTAAGGCCTAGCGAATCGAAGGTTCTAATAAAGATAAAGGCAAGGCTAAGATGGATAATTTGTTATCCTGTAATAGACTAGTATGTTTATATGAACTATACTTATGATAAACGAAGAATGTATTCGGTTACAGAACCTGTGAAATGATATATTATTATTGTCATAAGAATATAGTAAACAGGCTTATTTTGATGTTGTTTCAATGGAATGAATGTATAGTTATGAGTACTGTGTAGCACCATATCTGTGGGTTGAAAGTACCCGGATTTTGGGGCGTCACATGTTGGTATCAAAGCATTAGGTTATAAAACTTAAGGAGAGAAGAACCTTAGACTAATTACCTCGTTAGTAAAGGAGAAGTTAGAAGTGAATGAACTCTAGTAGAATGAGTTAATTAAGTATTGAGGAAACTCAGTACCGAAAGATTTAAAAGATGGAAATTAACCCTAAATAAACTAAATGTGATTTGTGCCTATACTATGGTGTATTATGTACTAATCAACATGTTATGTGTTGCTGAAGATGTCCATCGATAGCTTCATGTATAGGGATATGATGGTCGATGTGGCTGACGATATGGAGGTAGCATCGTTCGATACGGTGGTACCTGCACTAGAGCCAAAGAGCCAACACCTCCAAAGGCAATGAGGGCATTGTATCTGGCAGTGCTTGATCGAAATGTACAACTGCACACTATTGTTCAGAACCTGAGGGAGGAGGTTAGTGACCTACATGAAGCTAGGGAGTCTGCAGAAACATATTTTGAGATAGAGCATGACGAGAAAGTGATCATGAATGATAAGGCGAGGAATTTTAAGAATGAGGTCAATGAGCTTCGTAAAGAACTGGGGGAGAAGAACCAGAAGATAGCACGGATGTCTTATGTGACACCCCCAAATTCGGGTTACCTGACCCCCAAGTTTGGTATTCACGATCTATAATATAATACCATTTAACTACCCATTCATATAAAAATAGGAATAAATAAGTCATTAACATAAGCTGTTGATACATAAGTCCCAGGTTTGCTAACCTTAAAATTATAAACATACCCTTTAGATATACAAAAAGGGTTTACAATACAACATAATAATAATATTGTTCTTTATAACTACTCCAACATCTTGCTTTTGTCTTTGTTCTTCTTTAACCTGCTGGCCTCTTCGTTCCTAGCTGAAATGTTTTATTTATAGCAAGGGTGAGCAACAAGTTTGTCCCGCAAGTTAATACATACAATAAATGTATACGAACCAATAAGAACATACTATCTATTTTGATAGAATAAAACCAAAGTTCGGTGAACTTTGAAATAGCTGAACAAATCATTAATCAATAACAAGTCTTCTCGTATTCTAGGCAACGTAATAATCTGATAATGAAAGAGTATAATGCTTTCAATGTTTCTGCGATATTCTAATGAATAATCAAGAATCAATTCTACGCAATAACAAAGTGGAATGTTTTCCAGATTTATGCTGAGCGATCCATTGGATCTAGAACTTCTACTTTCTTGGGTATCTATCAAAGATTTACTTTGATACATACGCAGGAGTATCAGATAACCATAAAGATTAAATCATACCCCTCTGCAAGTACTTAGAGCTGGCCAACTCCTTGTACCCTATATTATGCATAATACTTAGGCCACGCACAATGGTTTCCCTTTATATAAAAGGTTGTTCTTCTCAGTCTCAGAATCAAGATTTTGATTTAACTACGAAATACTATGATTTCAAATTCTATTTACTTATCGATCTAGCCGAAATAATTGGCATCGATCTATCAATAACAATTGAATTCTTTTCTTGAAATTATCAAGTTCTAACAAATGTTCGTCTAGCCAGAATAATTAGCTAAGATATTTCTCAACATAATTTGACAATAAACGGGAATTATCTGTACTATCAATTCTATCTTCTAGGAATATGAATATCAAACAATAGTTATTCTACAATGGTATATTCTCCAAATCAGTAATTCAATTTGAATTATTAAACATGCACTAACTACGAATAATCAACAATAAATTTCTTGGACATGGTATAATTAGCAATAATTAACCATTATAATAATTGAATGAGTATAACTCAAGGTTGAGTTAGGAAACTTTCCTTTCACGTTGATTACAGCTACACAATATAATTAACTGCGTTCCCAAGACCTATAATCAACAATGTCGGTCTCACAATTAGCACAATCATTTATAACACGTAACACTATATTCTACAGTCAAACTTCTCCTAGGCACATAACCACATCAGTGTTTATAACCTATATAAACACTTATCAAGTATAACTATTTCGGTCTGGTTGGACTTCGGTCCATTCTCAGTGTTCTGGTCACCCTATCCGACAATTAACACATTGATTGTCAATTAAACTTGGTCTCTAAGCTTCAATATTATTTTAGATATGTCAAATATCGTTGGTTTAGGAGGGAGAGAGAGAGAGAGAGAGAGAGAGAGAGTTGGTGAGAGAACAATAGAAAATGGCTAAAATTTATGCACTTTCTCTCTCTAATTCTCTTATATAGGCTTAGATGTTGCTTGGATCTGTGATATTTCGGCTGATGGCTGAGATTTTGTGTCATGCAAGTCAATTTAGTTGGTAAACCACTAAAGTTACTAGCATTTTTACAAGTTACCTAATTAAAGAAATGAAAAAGGGCATTTTAGTCATTTATAAAATAATTGTAATGGCATTGTTAGAATTTTCACACCCTTAGGGTTTAACCCTTAGGGTTTAATCCTAAGGTCATAACCCTTAGGTTTTACATTATTAATTTCTATAATTTCCAAATTAGGGTTTTTATTAGAAAAATAAAATTTTCAAATTACAATTAGGGTTTGTAAAATAGAATTTAAGACAACTAAAATATAATTAGGGTTTTCTAATTATATTAAAGTTTAATACACTCAATATGCTTGTCAATTAGGATTAGAGTTTCCTAATTTAGGGTTTAGGATTCCCGAATATGAAATTAGGGTTTACCGACGTATAATTAGGGTCATTAACCGTACAATCGATTTTCTAAATCTGAGATTAGGATTTCTAATCCCTTATTAGGGTTTATTAATTTTAAACCTTATCCGATCAATCATTGATCAAAATTTCTAAACAGTACAAACACGTACTCATCCAATTAATTATTTTAATTCTATTTTCTATCGAATCCCTATCCAGAAATTAAGGTTAGGGTTTCTAAAGCTTGTTAAGCACCACTCTACTCTAATTTTATTAGTCAATGCATAAATTGACCATCTCGAGATTCGTATCACAGAAACTTGTCACAAAATTAATAATCAATATTAATATTAAAAAAAAATTATTCACAAATTTTGGATTATTCGAAATCCCGGGTTATCACATTCACCCCTCCTTAAAAGGATTCCGTCCTCGGAATCACCGCTTTCTTATTCTCTACAATTTTTTTAAAATTGTATCAACAATTCATTTTTTTATCAACACAATATTAAATTGTGTTTCAAATTCTAACCTGTGACTTGGATCTTTAAAAGAAAACAGTTCTCAGAAATATCTAACTCATATTACACGCGTAATTAAATTTCTAAACGAAATCGTTACTTGCTGCGACCTCCTGAGTAGCTACTGCATCATGCACCGTCGTATTGAATGTACGGGCTGTTGGTCTTCCTGGTTGTGCAGGTCCTCAAATTGCCAAGGTTTCGCTACTGGGTCCCTTGTTGCCACTTTCCTTCTCCGCATTCTTCTTCCGACAGTTATGAACCAAATGAATAGTCGAGCCGCATGCAAAGCAACCTTGAATTTTCTTCGGATTGGAGCAATTGGGCGACATGTGCCCCTCTTGTCCACAATTGTAACAGACTCCCTTCTTCTCCAGACAAACTCCAACACGATTCTTCCCGCAAGTTGCACATGGCTCCCTCCCTTTCCTATTATCTTCTGTCTTGCCTACCGATTGGGTGTTCTCACTCCACTTTCTCTTATTTGGATTACTACCACCACTGCTTCCTCCATCATTTGTCTTCTTCTTCTTATCCTGATGAAATCGAGACGCAGCTTCGCTCCCTCCTTCAGCAATTAACGCCTTCTCCATCAAAGTCGCAAATGTATTGATATGCAATACCGCTACTTTATTAAATATCCCCGGCTTCAGTCCGTTCTTAAATCTTCTCGCCTTTCTTGCTTCTGTGCCCACCTGATGAGGTGCAAATCTTGCCAACTCGTTGAATTTGGCAGTGTATTCTGTTACCAACATGTTCTCCTACTTCAACTCTAAGAATTTGACTTCCATCCTGGATTGCATAGTTGGTGAGAAGTAGTTCTCAAAGAACAGTTCCTTAAATCTTGTCCATAACACCACCGTTGTACCAGCTCTGGCTTGATTAGTCTCCCACCAGTAATTAGCTTCTCCCTTTATCAGATAAGTTGCAAAAGCCGTCTTTTGCTCTTCTGCCACTCGCGCAATGACGAATGCTTTCTCCATCTCCTTCACCCAAGTTTGGGCTTCAATCGGATCTGTAGCCCCTTTGAATTCAGGCGGTCCTACCGCTTTAAAATCCTTGAAGTTAGCCAATCTATCAGCTGACTGATTTCTCGTTCTTCCTCTTGCTGAAGCCCTATTTTCCATAGCTTCGGCTATCATGTCCGCAAAGTTTTGCATTGGGCCAGCTTGACCTCCTTCATTATTCACTGACTGTTCTTCTCGTTGGTTTCGATTTTGTTGTCTAGGCGGCATGATCTGATTTAAATAAAAAAAATCTTATATTAATTCTCTTTCTATACACAGATTCTTAACGCAATAAGAATTCAACACATATTTCTCACATATAAACGAATATTTATTCAAATAATTCATAGCACATTTAGTACTTGACACATATTACTAATCCTATTTAAATCATAACAGGATTAACAACACAACTTTGCACAAAAAGTTGTTATTCTCCATTCACACACAGTTATTACCAGTTAGTCAAACTTACCACACTTACGAGTTCAGTAACTAACCACAATTATATGAGTGTATTAACTTATCCTAGTTAGACCTTTGGCGTCTATTCGCTGAGGGGTTCAAAACATTTTATATAATTATGAGTCATTAACTTACCATAAGTATGAGTTTTAAGAACACACAAATTAATATTAATTTTATATTCATATAGAAAATAAAGATTTCATTCATACAAACATATTTATATTTATATAAGTTCACCCATCGTTTTTGATATTACAATACTTAATATCATAAACTTCTACCCAAAAGATACTATTACATATATCTAAGTTATCTACCGACCACTCCTTTCACCAGTCTTCTTCTTGATGGGACACTTGTTGAAACCGTGACCAGTCTGCCCACATGGAAAATACTTCCTCAGATTCGGCTTAGGACAATGTAGAGAAATATGTCCTTCCTGCTTGCAGTTAAAGCACACGTTCTTCCACATCATGCATTCTCCATTGTGAGTCTTTCCACACTTTATACATGCTTGCTTCTTCTTCGGGATTGATTTTTCAGAATTAGGGCTATCTTTTTCCCTCTTTCTCTTATTCTTGTCCTTCTTGCTGGTTCCTTCAGATAATCCACCACCTTCAGCCTTCATTCTGTCCACATGCGCCCTGAGCTCGTTCCTTTCTTCAGTCATTTCGCGTAATGCTCGCTCTGTCTTCCACAACTCCTCTAGAAGAAACACTTTACTTCGGAGTTCCTGAACTTCTGCAGATAGCAAATCTTGTTCTCCAACTTTGATCTTATTCTTTAACTCCACCTCAGCTGGCTCAGACTCTGCCTCCTCATCTCCACTCAGATACATCTCGGGATAATCGTCATGATCGCTCCCCAAATTGACCATTGGTTCATCTTCTCCCACCTTCCCCACTGATTCACTTTGCGCTGGCACCTCGGCTTCTGGCACCGGTGCAACAGCCGATAGCATCACCGCACTCTTTTCACCTTCTCCATACATCCTACAATCAATTGAAATAACTTGATTAATACTTCATTAGTACAAAATTCTCATACTATGTATCCACTTATCTCACTATTGATGCACTTTGACAATCCCTCACTTAGAATTCTACATGAGTTTTCTCTATCTCACGTATGGTTATAATCCTAGGGTTTTCCCCCACCCCACTTAACGTTTATAATCTACAGCTCTTCTACCAACTTGTGACACCTTGGTCACTACAGCTCTGATACCAACCTGTGACCCCCCAAATCCGGGTTACCTGACCCTCGAGTTTGGTGTTCACAATCTACAATATAATACCATTTAACTACCCATTCATATAAAAATAGGAATAAATAAGTCATTAACATAAGCTGTTAATACATAAGTCACAGGTTTTGTAACCTTAAAATTACAAACATACCCTTTAGATATACAAAAAGGGTTTCCAATACAACATAATAATAATACTATTCTTTATAACTACTCCAGCATCTTGCTTTTACCTCTGTTCCTCTTTGACCAGCTGGCCTCTTCGTTCCTAGCTGAAATATTTTATTTATAGCAAGGGTGAGCAACAAGTTTGCCCCGCAAGTTAATACATACAATAAATGTATACGAATCAATAAGAACATACTATCTATTTTGATAGAATGAAACCAAAGTTTGGTGAACTTTAAAATAGCTAAAAAAATTGTTAATCAATAACAAGTCTTCTCGTATTATAGGCAACACAATAATCTGATAATGAAAGAGTATAACACTTTCAAAGTTTCTGCGATATTCTAATGAATAATCAAGAATCAATTCTACGCAATAACAAAGTGGAATGTTTTCCAGATTTATGCTGAGCGATCCATTGGATCTAGAACTTCTACTTTCTCGGGTATCTATCTAAGATTTACTTTAATACATACGCAGGAGTATCAGATCACCATAAAGATTAAATCATACCCCTCTGCAAGTACTTAGAGCCGGCGAACTCCTTGTACCCTATATTATGCATAATTGTAAGACCCCGAATTTTATGAAATAAAAGTATTCAATTTTTTTTTATAGTTACTATTCAGTAAATAGTTAAATTGATAAAAGTTAAAGTTAAGGGTGATATATGAAATTTTTTCAAACTACGCAAGTAGTTATAAAATATTCATTGTTGTCGGGGAATATTCGTTTGGTCGTGGAATATTCTTTCTGTCGGGGAATATTCGTACGACGGCACAGCTATTTGTGGGCCCCATAACGAATAACTGTCGGGTGAAGAAAACGACAAATTTGAGTTTTTACAAATAACGGCGTAGTTGTTACCGTTAACACTGTTGGAATACCCGGTGATTAAAATACAGTAATACGCGTTATTGCACAGTAGCACACAGTATTGCACAGTATTTTTGAAATTATTGATTCTTACGTAAGAAGGCACTACTCAATAATTGTTACAGTAATTACTGTTCAATATTTTATTATTGATTCAATAATTGTTGCATTGATATTTTATATTATTGTTGTTTCAATAATTGTTGCTGCACAGTATTTTCCTTTATCAGATCAATAATTCATATTATTTGAATAATATTATTAGATAACATTATTGTCAATGTCTAGAAAGTTCTGTCTAAGGAGAGGTTTGGTCATCTAATTACGCGCCAGTAAGGAGAAATTCTTATTGGAAAGCCCCCTCTTTCCTGGGAACGGCCTGGTTGTCATAAATGTGATTCTGTAATATTATTTGTGAATAATTAATTATTGATTCACATGATAAGAAAATATTTATTTTATGGGGATATAAATGAGGGATATATTTTTGTGGTTTTAAAAATGAAGGAGTTAATGTTGAGATTTTTATCCGTATTTTTGTCGGAATGGAGGTATTAAAAATCAGGGTTTTTGAGATATTTTGCGGGGGTTATAATTTTTAATCCGACCGTTGGATCGTGGTAATTTTTGGATATGTTATACATATATAAGTTGAGTATATGTCCACAAATTTTGAACCGTTAAAAATGAACGTATGATTTGTTATGAATTTTACGAGATGACTGGTTCAGAAATTGTTGAATTTTTGGAGTTTATCATTTTGGTGGAAAATTCTAGAATTGGTGGGCCCCACTTGTGGTTGGTGAAGAAATGTGCTGAATTATATTTCAAATGTGGTGGGTGGGAATAGTAACAGGTAAAGCCATCAGGTTGCAGGTCAAACCTACCAAAATTTTCCTATAAATAGAGGGCTAAGTTAGAATTGAAAATCACACCAGAAACATAAGCTTTCTATCTTTCTCTCTCTATATTATGAAGCATATTTTGTGAGTATTTAGATACTTTGAGAGTTGCTATTCAGTGCAAGTTTCCTTCGGCTTTGCATTCCAGTCAGAAATACTGCACTTTTGAGGTAAGGGATAGTAAGGGATAATAAGGGATAGTAAGGGATTTTAAGGGTTGTTATGATTTTCAGTTTCGTAATTTTTCTGAACTTCAAAAATTCTGGAAAAATTTGAAATGATATTTTGATGAGTTTTATTGATTGTGTCCAAAAATGGTGATTTTTGGATGTATAGATTGAGAGTTATGAATTTTATGAGAAAAGACTATTTTAAAAGTAACCGCTTATAATTCCTTATGGTTAACTCCAAAATTGATAAAATTTTTATTGGGAGTACATGTATATGATAGAAGTATACTCTGTAAATTTCAGAATTTTTAGACAAAAGTATAATTTTTGATAAATGTCTAAATATTCGGCTATTTTGGCCATATGAAAAATAGTAAATGACTTTTAAAAATTCTGAGAAAAATATATGTTCACTATGGGACTATATCATGCTAAATTCCAGAAAAGAAATATTTTTGGAACGGATTTGGTATTTTTCATGAAAATAGTCTAGTTATGAGAAAATGAATTAAATATGTTTTGTGAAGAAAGAAAATTGGAAAATAGGATTTTATGGCTTGAGAATCCTATATGAGGTATATGCAGATTTTTGATGAGGGTTTTGGTTATTGATGATGAAATTGTAAGAGTTGGCATTTTATGATGATTAAATGCATTAATTAGTAAAGTGTAAACAATTAAAATAAATTGTTTATAAATTTAAATAATGTTATTCTTTCAATAGCATTATACCAAAATATTGGTATAAATTTTATTGCAGAATTTCTATCTTTTGTGTCGGGGTTACTATTCATGAGTTACGAATATTACTCTTGAGATTAAAACTATATGTTGATCATATTATTTTTATCATCATATATAACATTTTTATAACCCTGATGTTGAAATTCTCTTTCACTGGAGTGTAAAGATGGATAGATTACTGGTATGATCATGACTAGGGTTCTCTTTGGCCTATAGTGCAAAGTTGAATTGTGACTGGTATGATCATGACCATTAAATTTATAATTGAATATCTTAAGCTTAAGTGCAAAGGTGAATTGATCAACATGGTATTAATTATTGTTTATATAAATTCTGAAATGATTATATATTTCTTTGAGATATGAATATATTTAGCCTGTAGTGCAAATATGAATTGTTGATGAATATCTTTGACATGTAGTGCAAAGATGGCCTGTTGATGAATATCTTTGGCCTGTAGTGCAAAGATAAACTGTTGTTGAATATCTTTGGCCCGTAGTGCAAAGATGGTTTGTTGATGAATATCTTTGGCCCGTAGTGCAAAGATGGATTTGTTAGTATGATTATAAACAGGAACTGTGATTTGGTATAACCATGATCTTTGATGTTTCAGGTAAAGACAGGTGATGAAAATATTCTTTGTCCTGGGTGCGAAGAAAAATTTATAGTCACAATTATGATTATGAGTTATTCATATGATTGTTGAAAGGAACTCTTGAGTGATGTTACATGGATAAAATATTGTTGGTGGATTTTTAACATGGAGAAGATAATAGACTTTATAGTCTATTTGACTCTTCTAATGGATTGCTCGTTCCGCTGCAACTATGGTTGAAATTTTTATCATTTACCATATGTTCTAAATCTCTGATTTATTGTTGATGAAGGCTATTGATAATTGAATTATCTTTAGACATGATATTCTTTACTGAGCTAGTTGTGCTCACCCTTTTGCTTCACAATTCCTTTCAGGTAATAAGAGTGTAGCTGGGTCGAGCGAGGGTAACGGGGAATAGAACGGTGGTCATCATTTAGTAGTTATATTTGGTGAAGAAAATAGGGTGAGGCGAACCCAACGTTGGAAGAGTGTTTTGTCACTATCATACAAGATGTCTAATGACATACAACCTCATGTCATCATAAGACAGGGTTGTGCTCATCCACTTGCTGAGTATATCTATGGGCACTACCTATATAATCTTGGTGTTTGTTTGAAGTATAATTCTCAATTACAGACAGTGGAGATAATGATAAGTAAAGAGAAGACTCACTATTGGGAAAAATATGATAGTAATCTTCTCGTTTTTCTTTGTGGTCTATTGGGTCAACCAAGGATAATTCTGTGGCCATATGATATCTATCATAACCTAGACGCATGGCCTCCCATGTACGAAGGTTTCCTTGAGCACTTCCCAAATATTCTAATTTCTAAAACAGTTTTTGACTATACCTTTATGTAAGGTGTTATTGTGAGGTGATGTCCACGGTTGGAACATGAGTCACATTTGGTATATATTTGTATCCAAACTCACAGCATATGTGTAGTTATATTTTGCACGACAATTGTTGTAATAAAGTTATAGTTGTTTTCTGTACCATGTATTTGGCGACCCAGAATAGGTTGGATGGAATGGACCTATTTAATGTGACAACCCCAAAATAGGTCCATTCCACCCAACCCATTCTGAGTCGTCAAATACATGGTACAGAAAATAACTATAACTTTATTACAACAATTGTCGTGCAAAATACAACAACACATATGCTGTGAGTTTGGATACAAATATATACCAAATGTGACTCATGTTCCAACCGTGGACATCACCTCACAATAACACCTTACATAAAGGTATAGTCAAAAATTGTTTTAGAAATTAGAATCTTTGGAAAATGCTCAAGAAAACCTTCGTAAATGGGAGGCCATGCGTCTAGGTTATGATAGATATCATATGGCCACAGAATTATCCTTGGTTGACCCAATAGACCCCAAAGAAAAACGAGAGGATTACTATCATATTTTTCCCAATGGTGAGTCTTCTCTTGACTTATCATTATCTCCACTGTCTCTAATTGAGAATTATACTTCAAACAAACACCAAGATTATATAGGTAGTGCCCATAGATATACTCAGCAAGCGGATGTGCACAATCATGTCTTATGATGACACGAGGTTGTATGTCATTAGACATCTTGTATGATAGTGACAAAACACCCTTCCAACGTTGGGTTCGCCTCACCCTATTTTCTTCACCAAATATAACTACTAAATGATGACCACCGTTCTATTCCCTTGTTACCCCCGCTCGACCCAGCTACACTCTTATTACCTTAAAGGAATTGTGAAGCAAAAGGGTGAGCACAACTAGCTCAGTAAAGAATATCATGACTAAAAATAAATAAATTATCAATAGTCTTCATCAACAATAAATCAGAGATTTAGAACATATGGTAAATGATAAAAATTTCAACCATAGTTGCAGCGGAACGAGCAATCCATTAGAAGAGTCAAATAGACCATAAAGTCCATTATCTCTTCCATGTTAAAAATCCACCAACAATATTTTATCCATGTAACATCACTCAATAGTTCCTTTTCACAATCATATGAATAACTCATAATCATAATTGTGACTCTAAATTTTTCTTCGCACCCAGGACGAAGAATATTTTCATCACCTGTCTTTACCTGAAACATCAAAGATCATGGTTATACCAAATCACAATTCCTGTTTATAATCATACTAACAAATCCATCTTTGCACTACGGGCCAAAGATATTCATCAACAAACCATCTTTGCACTACGGGCCAAAGATATTCAACAACAGTTCATCTTTGCACTACAGGCCAAAGATATTCATCAACAGGCCATCTTTGCACTACATGCCAAAGATATTCATCAACAATTCATATTTGCACTACAGGCCAAATATATTCATATATCAAAGAAATATATAATCATTTCAGAATTTATATAAACAATAATTATAATCATGTTGATCAATTCACCTTTGCACTTAAGCTTAAGATATTCAATTATAAATTCAATGGTCATAATCATACCAGTCACAATTCAACTTTGCACTACAGGCCAAAGAGAACCCTAGTCATGATCATACCAATAATCTACCCATCTTTACGCTCCAGTGAAAGAGAATTTCAACATCAGGGTTATAAAAAATGTTATATATGATGATAAAAAAATAATATGATCAACATATTGTTTTAATCTCAAGAGTAATATTCGTAACACATGAATAGTAACCCCGACACAAAAGATAGAAATTCTACAATAAAATTCATACCAATATTTCGGTATAATGATATTGAAAGAATAACATTACTTAAATTTATAAACAATTTATTTTAATTGTTTACACTTTACTAATTAATGCATTTAATCATCATAAAATGCCAACTCTTACAATTTCATCATCAATAACCAAAACCCTCATCAAAAATCTGCATATACCTCATATAGGATTCTCAAGCCATAAAATCCTATTTTCCAATTTTCTTTCTTCACAAAACATATTTAATTCATTTACTCATAGCTAGACTATTTTCATGAAAAATACCAAATCAGTTCCAAAAATATTTCTTTTCTGGGATTTAGCATAATATAGTCTCATAGTGAACATATATTTTTCTCAGAATTTTAAAAAGTCATTTACTATTTTTCATATGGCCAAAATAGCCGAATATTTAGACATTTATCAAAAATTATACTTTTGTCTAAAAATTCTAAAATTTACAGAGTATACTTCTATCATATACATGTACTCCCAATAAAAATTTCATCAATTTTGGAGTTAACCACAAGGAATTATAAGCTGTTACTTCTAAAATAGTCTTTTCTCATAAAATTCATAACTCTCAATCTATACATCCAAAAATCACCATTTTTGGACACAATCAAGAAAACTCATCAAAATATCATTTCAAATTTTTCCTGAATTTTTGAAGATCAGAAAAATTACGAAACTGAAAATCATAACAACCCTTAAAATCCCTTACTATCCCTTACAATCCCAGACCTCAAAAGAGCAGTACTTCTGACTAGATATCGGATATGATGCTGAAGGAAACTTGCACTGAATAGCAACTCTCAAAGTATCTAAATACTCACAAAATATGCTTCATAATATAGAGAGAGAAAGAGAGAAAACTTATGTTTCTGGTGTGATTTTCAATTCTAACTTAGCCCTCTATTTATAGGAAAATTTTGGTAGGTTTGACCTGCAACCTGATGGCTTTACCTGCTACTATTTCCACCCACCACATTTGAAATATAATTCAGCACATTTCTTCACCAACCACAAGTGGGGCCCACCAATTCTAGAATTTTCTACCAAAATGATAAACTCCGAAAATTAAACAATTTCTGAACCAGTCATCTTGTAAAATTCTTAATAAATCATACGTTCATTTTTAACGGTTCAAAATTTGTGGACATATACTCAACTTATATATGTATAACATATCCAAAAATTACCACGATCCAACGGTCGGATTAAAAATTATAACCCCCGCAAACTATCTCAAAAACCCTGATTTTTAATACCTCCATTCCGACAAAAATACTGACAAAAACCTCAACATTAACTCCTTCATTTTTAACTACAAAAATATATCCCTCATTTATATCCACATAAAATAAATATTTCCTTATCATATGAATCAATAATTAATTATTCACAAATAATATTACAGAATCACATTTATGACAACCAGGCCGTTCCCAAGAAAGAGGGGGCTTTCCAATAAAGATTTCTCCTTACTGGCGCGCAATTAGATGACCAAACCTCTCCTTAGACAGAACTTTCTAGACATTGCCAATAATGTTATCTAATAATATTATTCAAATAATATGAATTATTGATCTGATAAATGAAAATACTGTGCAGCAACAATTATTGAAACAACAATAATATAAAATATCAACGCAGCAATTATTGAATCAATAAAATAAAATATTGAATAATAACTACTGTAACAATTATTGAGTAGTGCCTTCTTACGTAAGAATCAATAATTGGTGCAATACCGTGTGCTACTGTATTTTAACCACCGGGTATTCCAACAGTATTAACGGTAACAACTACGCCGTTATTTATAAACAACTTATACTTGTCGTTTTCTTCATCCAATCGCTTTCCGTTATGGGGCCCACACAAGGCTGCGTCGTCGTACGAATATTCCCCGACAGCAAGAATATTCCACGACCAACCGAATATTCACCGACCAAAAATAAATATTTTATAACCACTTGCTTATTTTGCAAAATTTGCACATTTCACCCATAATCAAAGTATTATATCAAATTAACCCCTTATTATTCACAATAATATTTAGAGAAAATTTGATTTTATTCATTAATAAGTTGGGGTCTTACAACCTCCCCTCCTTATAAAATTTCGTCCTCGAAATTGACGTACGTACCTGATGTTTCAAAAAGGTGAGGATACCTCGCTTTCATTTCTGATTCCAACTCCCAGGTCATTTCTTCAATAGCATGGTTTCTCCACAAAACCTTAACTTGTGGTATAACCTTCGTGCGTAGGACATGCTCTTTCCTATCCAAGATCTTAACAGGTACCTCCTCGTACCTGAGCTAGTTGTGCTCACCTTTTTGCTTCACAATTCCTTTCAGGTAATAAGAGTGTAGCTGGGTCGAGCAGGGGTAACAAGGGAATAGAACGGTGGTCATCATTTAGTAGTTATATTTGGTGAAGAAAATAGGGTGAGGCGAACTCAACGTTGGAAGGGTGTTTTGTCACTATCATACAAGATGTCTAATGACATACAACCTCGTGTCATCATAAGACAGGGTTGTGCTCATCCACTTGCTGATTATATCTATGGGCACTACCTATATAATCTTGGTGTTTGTTTGAAGTATAATTCTCAATTAGAGACAGTGGAGATAATGATAAGTCAAGAGAAGACTCACCATTGGGAAGAATATGATAGTAATCTTCTCGTTTTTCTTTGGGGTCTATTGGGTCAACCAAGGATAATTCTGTGGCCATATGATATCTATCATAACCTAGACGCATGGCCTCCCATGTACGAAGGTTTCCTTGAGCACTTCCCAAATATTCTAATTTCTAAAACAGTTTTTGACTATACCTTTATGTAAGGTGTTATTGTGAGGTGATGTCCACGGTTGGAACATGAGTCACATTTGGTATATATTTGTATCCAAACTCACAGCATATGTGTTGTTATATTTTGCACGACAATTGTTGTAATAAAGTTATAGTTGTTTTCTATACCATGTATTTGGCGACTCAGAATAGGTTGGATGGAATGGACCTATTTTGGGGTCGTTACATTTGGTATCAGAGCTTAGGGATATGGTCTCTGGCGGAGATCGGGGAATATAACTAGGAGGGGAGAGATGAGTAAATCTTTCGCTAGTGTGTCCTACCTAAGCTTATTTGTTGGTCAGTCATAATATCGTGATATTATGTGATATGTTAATTTGTTAAATTAACCCTTGTTTTGAAGCTGTTTTCTAGAATGATATTTGAAATACAGGAGATGAGCAATGGAGAAATTATGATGACAGAGAAGATGAAATCTGAAATGAAAGGAAGGTATTCTCAACTCTTTGAAATACCAAGTACGTAAATTTCGAGGACGAAATTTCATAAGGAGGGGAGATTGTAAGACCCCAAATTTTATGAAATAAAAGTATTCAATTTTTTTTATAGTTACTATTCAGTAAATAGTTAAATTGATAAAAGTTAAAGTTAAGGGTGATATATGAAATTTTTTCAAACTACGCAAGTGTTTATAAAATATTCATTGTTGTCGGGGAATATTCGTTTGGTCGTGGAATATTCTTTCTGTCGGGGAATATTCGTACGACGGCGCAGCTATTTGTGGGCCCCATAACGAATAACTGTCGGGTGAAGAAAACGACAAATTTGAGTTTTTACAAATAACGGCGTAGTTGTTACCGTTAACACTGTTGGAATACCCGGTGATTAAAATACAGTAATACGCGTTATTGTACAGTAGCACACGGTATTGCACAGTATTTTTGAAATTATTGATTCTTACGTAAGAAGGCACTACTCAATAATTGTTACAGTAATTATTGTTCAATATTTTATTATTGATTCAATAATTGCTGCATTGATATTTTATATTATTGTTGTTTCAATAATTGTTGCTGTACAGTATTTTCCTTTATCAGATCAATAATTCATATTATTTGAATAATATTATTAGATAACATTATTGTCAATGTCTAGAAAGTTCTGTCTAAGGAGAGGTTTGGTCATCTAATTACGCGCCAGTAAGGAGAAATTCTTATTGGAAAGCCCCCTCTTTCCTTGGAATGGCCTGGTTGTCATAAATGTGATTCTGTAATATTATTTGTGAATAATTAATTATTGATTCACATGATAAGAAAATATTTATTTTATGGGGATATAAATGAGGGATATATTTTTGTGGCTTAAAAAATGAAGGAGTTAATGTTGAGATTTTTATCCGTATTTTTGTCGGAATTGAGGTATTAAAAATCAGGGTTTTTGAGATATTTTGCGGGGGTTATAATTTTTAATCCGACCGTTGGATCGTGGTAATTTTTGGATATGTTATACATATATAAGTTGAGTATATGTCCACAAATTTTGAACCGTTAAAAATGAACGTATGATTTGTTATGAATTTTACGAGATGACTGGTTCAGAAATTGTTGAATTTTTGGAGTTTATCATTTTGGTAGAAAATTCTAGAATTGGTGGGCCCCACTTGTGGTTGGTGAAGAAATGTGCTGAATTATATTTCAAATGTGGTGGATGGGAATAGTAACAGGTAAAGCCATCAGGTTGCAGGTCAAACCTACCAAAATTTTTCTATAAATAGAGGGCTAAGTTAGAATTGAAAATCACACCAGAAACATAAGCTTTCTCTCTTTCTCTCTCTATATTATGAAGCATATTTTGTGAGTATTTAGATACTTTGAGAGTTGCTATTCAGTGCAAGTTTCCTTCGGCTTTGCATTCCAGTCAGAAATACTGCACTTTTGAGGTAAGGGATTGTAAGGGATAGTAAGGGATAGTAAGGGATTTTAAGGGTTGTTATGATTTTCAGTTTCGTAATTTTTCTGAATTTCAAAAATTTTGGAAAAATTTGAAATGATATTTTGATGAGTTTTATTGATTGTGTCCAAAAATGGTGATTTTTGAATGTATAGATTGAGAGTTATGAATTTTATGAGAAAAGACTATTTTAAAAGTAACCGCTTATAATTCCTTATGGTTAACTCCAAAATTGATAAAATTTTTATTGGGAGTACATGTATATGATAGAAGTATACTCTGTAAATTTCAGAATTTTTAGACAAAAGTATAATTTTTGATAAATGTCTAAATATTCGGCTATTTTGGCCATATGAAAAATAGTAAATGACTTTTAAAAATTCTGAGAAAAATATATGTTCACTATGGGACTATATCATGCTAAATTCTAGAAAAGAAATATTTTTGGAACGGATTTGGTATTTTTCATGAAAATAGTCTAGTTATGAGAAAATGAATTAAATATGTTTTGTGAAGAAAGAAAATTGGAAAATAGGATTTTATGGCTTGAGAATCCTATATGAGGTATATGCAGATTTTTGATGAGGGTTTTGGTTATTGATGATGAAATTGTAAGAGTTGGCATTTTATGATGATTAAATGCATTAATTAGTAAAGTGTAAACAATTAAAATAAATTGTTTATAAATTTAAATAATATTATTCTTTCAATAGCATTATACCAAAATATTGGTATGAATTTTATTGTAGAATTTTTATCTTTTGTGTCGGGGTTACTATTCATGAGTTACGAATATTACTCTTGAGATTAAAACTATATGTTGATCATATTATTTTTATCATCATATATAACATTTTTATAACCCTGATGTTGAAATTCTCTTTCACTGGAGTGTAAAGATGGATAGATTATTGGTATGATCATGACTAGGGTTCTCTTTGGCCTGTAGTGCAAAGTTGAATTGTGACTGGTATGATCATGACCATTAAATTTATAATTGAATATCTTAAGCTTAAGTGCAAATGTGAATTGATCAACATGGTTATAATTATTGTTTATATAAATTCTGAAATGATTATATATTTCTTTGAGATATGAATATATTTGGCCTGTACTGCAAATATGAATTGTTGATGAATATCTTTGGCATGTAGTGTGACAACCCCAAAATAGGTCCATTCCACCCAACCCATTCTGAGTCGTCAAATACATGGTACAGAAAATAACTACAACTTTATTACAACAATTGTCGTGCAAAATACAACAACACATATGCTGTGAGTTTGGATACAAATATATACCAAATGTGACTCATGTTCCAACCGTGGACATCACCTCACAATAACACCTTACATAAAGGTATAGTCAAGAACTGTTTTGGAAATTAGAATCTTTGGGAAGTGCTTAAGGAAACCTTCGTACATGGGAGGCCATGCTTCTAGGTTGTGATAGATATCATATGGCCACAGAATTATCCTTGGTTGACCCAATAGACCCCAAAGAAAAACGAGAAGATTACTATCATATTCTTCCCAATGGTGAGTCTTCTCTTGACTTATCATTATCTCCACTGTCTCTAATTGAGAATTATACTTCAAACAAACACCAAGATTATATAGGTAGTGCTCGTATATATACTCAGCAAGTGGATGAGCACATCCTTGTCTTATGATGACACGAGGTTGTATGTCGTTAGACATCTTGTATGATAGTGGCAAACCACCCTTCCAACGTTGGGTACACCTTACCCTATTGGATTCACCAAATAAAACTACTAAATGAACTTTTCTATACTGCTTCGGGAGAACATCCACAGCTAGAGACCACCGTTCTATTTCCCCGTTACCCTCGCTCGACCCAGCTACACTCTTATTACCTGAAAGGAATTGTGAAGCAAAAGGGTGAGCACAACTAGCTCAGTAAAGAATATCATGTCTAAAGATAATTCAATTATCAATAGCCTTCATCAACAATAAATCAGAGATTTAGAACATATGGTAAATGATAAAAATTTCAACCATAGTTGCAGCGGAACGAGCAATCCATTAGAAGAGTCAAATAGACCATAAAGTCTATTATCTTCTCCACATTAAAAGTCCACCAATAATGTTTTATCCCTGTAACATTAATCAACAGTTCCTTTTCACAATTATATGAATAACTCATAATCATAATTGTGACTCTAAATTTTTCTTCGCACCCAGGACGAAGAATATTATCATCACCTGTCTTTACCTGAAACGTCAAAGATCACGGTTATACCAAATCACAGTTCCTGTTCATAATCATGCTAATAAATCCATCTTCGCACTACGGCCAAAGATATTCATCAATAAACCATCTTTGCACTACGGGCCAAAGATATTCAACAACAGTTCATCTTCGCACTACATGCCAAAGATATTCATCAATAATTCATATTTGCACTACAGGCCAAAGATATTCTACAACATGTCATCTTTGCACTACAGGCCAAAGATATTCAACTACAATTCATCTTTGCACTACAGGCCAAAGATATTCATCAACAGTTCATATTTGCACTACAGGCCAAATATATTCATATCTCAAAGAAATATATAATCATTTCAGAATTTATATAAACAATAATTATAACCATGTTGATCAATTCACCTTTGCACTTAAGCTTAAGATATTCAATTATAAATTCAATGGTCATGATCATACCAGTCACAATTCAACTTTGCACTACAGGCCAAAGAGAACCCTAGTCATGATCATACCAATAATCTACCCATCTTTACACTCCAGTGAAAGAGAATTTCAACATCAGGGTTATAAAAATGTTATATATGATGATAAAAATAATAAGATCAACATATAGTTTTAATCTCAAGAGTAATATTCGTAACTCATGAATAGTAAATCGTGAATAGTAACTCATGAATAGTAACCCCGACACAAAAGATAGAAATTCTACAATAAAATCCATACCAATATTTTGGTATAATGATATTGAAAGAATAACATTACTTAAATTTATAAACAATTTATTTTAATTGTTTACACTTTACTAATTAATGCATTTAATCATCATAAAATGCCAACTCTTATAATTTCATCATCAATAACCAAAACCCTCATCAAAAATCTGCATATACCTCATATAGGATTCTCAAGCCATAAAATCCTATTTTCCAATTTTCTTTCTTCACAAAACATATTTAATTCATTTACTCATAACTAGACCATTTTCATGAAAAATACCAAATCAGTTCCAAAAATATTTCTTTTTTGGAATTTAGCATAATATAGTCCCATAGTGAACATATATTTTTCTCAGAATTTTTAAAAGTCATTTACTATTTTTCATATGGCCAAAATAGCCGAATATTTAGACATTTATCAAAAATTGTACTTTTGTCTAAAAATTCTGAAATTTACAGAGTATACTTCTATCATATACATGTACTCCCAATAAAAATTTATCAATTTTGGAGTTAACCACAAGGAATTATAAGTGATTACTTTTAAAATAGTCTTTTCTCATAAAATTCATAACTCTCAATCTATACATCCAAAAATCACCATTTTTGGACACAATCAAGAAAACTCATCAAAATATCATTTCAAATTTTTCCAGAATTTTTGAAGCTCAGAAAAATTACGAAACTGAAAATCATAACAACCCTTAAAATCTCTTACTATCCCTTACTATCCCTTACCTCAAAGAGCAGCACTTCTGATTGGATATCGGATATGACGCTGAAGGAAACTTGCACTGATGAATAGCAACTCACCAAGTATCTAAATACTCACAAAATACACTTCATAATATAGAGAGAGAAAGAGAGAAAACTTATGTTTCTGGTGTGATTTTCAATTCTAACTTAGCCCTCTATTTATAGGAAAATTTTGGTAGGTTTGACCTGCAACCTGATGGCTTTACCTGCTACTATTCCCACCCACCACATTTGAAATATAATTCAGCACATTTCTTCACCAACCACAAGTGGGGCCCACCAATTCTAGAATTTTCCACCAAAATGATAAACTCCGAAAATTCAACAATTTCTGAACCAGTCATCTCGTAAAATTCATAACAAATCATACGTTCATTTTTAACGGTTCAAAATTTGTGGACATATACTCAACTTATATATGTATAACATATCCAAAAATTACCACGATCCAACGGTCGGATTAAAAATTATAACCCCCGCAAAATATCTCAAAAACCCTAATTTGATTTTCAATACCTCCGTTTCGACAAAAATACAGATAAAAAACCTCAACATTAACTCCTTTATTTTTAACCACAAAAATATATCCCTCATTTATATCCACATAAAATAAATATTTCCTTATCATATGAATCAATAATTAATTATTCACAAATAATATTACAGAATCACATTTATGACAACCAGGCCGTTTCCAGGAAAGAGGGGGCTTTCCAATAAGAATTTCTCCTTACTGGCGCGCAATTAGATGACAAAACCTCTCCTTAGACAGAACTTTCTAGACATTGACAATAATGTTATCTAATAATATTATTCAAATAATATGAATTATTGATCTGATAATAGAAAATATTGTGCAGCAACAATTATTGAAACAACAATAATATAAAATATTAACGCGGCAATTATTGAATCAATAAAATAAAATATTGAACAGTAATTACTGTAACAATTATTGAGTAGTGCTTTCTTACGTAAGAATCAATAATTTCAAAAATACTGTGCAATACCGTGTGCTACTGTGCAATAACGCGTATTACTGTATTTTAACCACCGGGTATTCCAACAGTGTTAACGGTAACAACTACGCCGTTATTTGTAAAAACTCAAATTTGTCGTTCTCCTTCACCCGACTGTTATTCGTTATGGGGCCCACAAATAGCTGCGCCGTCGTACGAATATTCTCCGACAGAAAGAATATTCCACGACCAAACGAATATTCCCCGACAACAATGATTATTTTATAACCACTTGTGTATTTTGAAAAATTTTCACATTTCACCCATAACTTTAACTTTTTATCAATTTAACCATTTACTGAATTGTAATTATAAGAAAAATTGAATACTTTTATTTCATAAAATTCGGGGTCTTACAATCTCCCCTCCTTATGAAATTTCGTCCTCGAAATTTACGTACCTGGTATTTCAAAGAGTTGAGAATACATTCCTTTCATTTCAGATTCCATCTTCCCTGTCAACATGATTTCTCCATTGCTCATCTCCTGTATTTCAGATATCATTCTAGAATACAGCTTCAAAATAAGGGTTAATTGAACAAATTAACATATCACATAATATCCCAATATTATGACTGACCAACAAATAAGCTTAGGTAGGACACACTAGCGAAGGATTTACTCATCTCTCCCCTCCTAGTTATATTTCCCGATCTCCGCCAGAGATCATATCCCTAAGCTCTGATACCACCTGTGACAACCCCAAAATAGGTCCATTCCACCCAACCCATTCTGAGTCGTCAAATACATGGTACAGAAAATAACTACAACTTTATTACAACAATTGTCGTGCAAAATACAACAACACATATGCTGTGAGTTTGGATACAAATATATACCAAATGTGACTCATGTTCCAACCGTGGACATCACCTCACAATAACACCTTACATAAAGGTATAGTCAAAAACTGTTTTAGAAATTAGAATCTTTGGGAAGTGCTCAAGGAAACCTTCGTACATGGGAGGCCATGCGTCTAGGTTATGATAGATATCATATGGCCACAGAATTATCCTTGGTTGACCCAATAGACCCCAAAGAAAAACGAGAAGATTACTATCATATTCTTCCCAATGGTGAGTCTTCTCTTGACTTATCATTATCTCCACTGTCTCTAATTGAGAATTATACTTCAAACAAACACCAAGATTATATAGGTAGTGCTCGTATATATACTCAGCAAGTGGATGAGCACATCCTTGTCTTATGATGACACGAGGTTGTATGTCGTTAGACATCTTGTATGATAGTGGCAAACCACCCTTCCAACGTTGGGTACACCTTACCCTATTGGATTCACCAAATAAAACTACTAAATGAACTTTTCTATACTGCTTCGGGAGAACATCCACAGCTAGAGACCACCGTTCTATTTCCCCGTTACCCTCGCTCGACCCAGCTACACTCTTATTACCTGAAAGGAATTGTGAAGCAAAAGGGTGAGCACAACTAGCTCAGTAAAGAATATCATGACTAAAGATAATTCAATTATCAATAGCCTTCATCAACAATAAATCAGAGATTTAGAACATATGGTAAATGATAAAAATTTCAACCATAGTTGCAGCGGAACGAGCAATCCATTAGAAGAGTCAAATAGACTATAAAGTCTATTATCTTCTACATGTTAAAAATCCACCAACAATGTTTTATCCCTGTAACATCAATCAACAGTTCCTTTTCACAATTATATGAATAACTCATAATCATAATTGTGACTCTAAATTTTTCTTCGCACCCAGGACGAAGAATATTTTCATCACCTGTCTTTACCTGAAACATCAAAGATCATGGTTATACCAAATCACAGTTCCTGTTCATAATCATACTAATAAATCCATCTTTGCACTACGGCCAAAGATATTCATCAATAAACCATCTTTGCACTACGGGCCAAAGATATTCAACAACAGTTCATCTTTGCACTACATGCCAAAGATATTCATCAATAATTCATCTTTGCACTACAGGCCAAAGATATTCTACAACATGTCATCTTTGCACTACAGGCCAAAGATATTCAACTACAATTCATCTTTGCACTACAGGCCAAAGATATTCATCAACAGTTCATATTTGCACTACAGGCCAAATATATTCATATCTCAAAGAAATATATAATCATTTCAGAATTTATATAAACAATAATTATAACCATGTTGATCAATTCACCTTTGCACTTAAGCTTAAGATATTCAATTATAAATTCAATGGTCATGATCATACCAGTCACAATTCAACTTTGCACTACAGGCCAAAGAGAACCCTAGTCATGATCATACCAATAATCTACCCATCTTTACACTCCAGTGAAAGAGAATTTCAACATCAGGGTTATAAAAATGTTATATATGATGATAAAAATAATATGATCAACATATAGTTTTAATCTCAAGAGTAATATTCGTAACTCATGAATAGTAAATCGTGAATAGTAACTCATGAATAGTAACCCCGACACAAAAGATAGAAATTCTACAATAAAATCCATACCAATATTTTGGTATAATGATATTGAAAGAATAACATTACTTAAATTTATAAACAATTTATTTTAATTGTTTACACTTTACTAATTAATGCATTTAATCATCATAAAATGCCAACTCTTACAATTTCATCATCAATAACCAAAACCCTCATCAAAAATCTGCATATACCTCATATAGGATTCTCAAGCCATAAAATCCTATTTTCCAATTTTCTTTCTTCACAAAACATATTTAATTCATTTACTCATAACTAGACCATTTTCATGAAAAATACCAAATCAGTTCCAAAAATATTTCTTTTCTGGAATTTAGCATAATATAGTCCCATAGTGAACATATATTTTTCTCAGAATTTTTAAAAGTCATTTACTATTTTTCATATGGCCAAAATAGCCGAATATTTAGACATTTATCAAAAATTGTACTTTTGTCTAAAAATTCTGAAATTTACAGAGTATACTTCTATCATATACATGTACTCCCAATAAAAATTTCATCAATTTTGGAGTTAACCACAAGGAATTATAAGTGTTACTTTTAAAATAGTCTTTTCTCATAAAATTCATAACTCTCAATCTATACATCCAAAAATCACCATTTTTGGACACAATCAAGAAAACTCATCAAAATATCATTTCAAATTTTTCCAGAATTTTTGAAGATCAGAAAAATTACGAAACTGAAAATCATAACAACCCTTAAAATCCCTTACTATCCCTTACTATCCCTTACCTCAAAAGAGCAGTACTTCTGACTGGATATCGGATATGATGCTGAAGGAAACTTGCACTGATGAATAGCAACTCACCAAGTATCTAAATACTCACAAAATACACTTCATAATATAGAGAGAGAAAGAGAGAAAGCTTATGTTTCTGGTGTGATTTTCAATTCTAACTTAGCCCTCTATTTATAGGAAAATTTTGGTAGGTTTGACCTGCAACCTGATGGCTTTACCTGCTACTATTCCCACCCACCACATTTGAAATATAATTCAGCACATTTCTTCACCAACCACAAGTGGGGCCCACCAATTCTAGAATTTTCCACCAAAATGATAAACTCCGAAAATTCAACAATTTCTGAACCAGTCATCTCGTAAAATTCATAACAAATCATACGTTCATTTTTAACGGTTCAAAATTTGTGGACATATACTCAACTTATATATGTATAACATATCCAAAAATTACCACGATCCAACGGTCGGATTAAAAATTATAACCCCCGCAAAATATCTCAAAAACCCTAATTTGATTTTAATACCTCCATTCCGACAAAAATACAGATAAAAACCTCAACATTAACTCCTTATTTTTAACCACAAAAATATATCCCTCATTTATATCCACATAAAATAAATATTTCCTTATCATATGAATCAATAATTAATTATTCACAAATAATATTACAGAATCACATTTATGACAACCAGGCCGTTCCCAGGAAAGAGGGGGCTTTCCAATAAGAATTTCTCCTTACTGGCGCGCAATTAGATGACCAAACCTCTCCTTAGACAGAACTTTCTAGACATTGACAATAATGTTATCTAATAATATTATTCAAATAATATGAATTATTGATCTGATAATAGAAAATACTGTGCAGCAACAATTATTGAAACAACAATAATATAAAATATCAACGCAGCAATTATTG
Organism: Panax notoginseng; assembly: GCA_016801055.1. Classification (NCBI taxonomy): domain Eukaryota; kingdom Viridiplantae; phylum Streptophyta; class Magnoliopsida; order Apiales; family Araliaceae; genus Panax; species Panax notoginseng. The sequence goes on from CM029016.1 coordinate 119,416,809, forward strand.
AATCAATAAAATAAAATATTGAACAGTAATTACTGTAACAATTATTGAGTAGTGCCTTCTTACGTAAGAATCAATAATTTCAAAAATACTGTGCAATACCGTGTGCTACTGTGCAATAACGCGTATTACTGTATTTTAACCACCGGGTATTCCAACAGTGTTAACGGTAACAACTACGCCGTTATTTGTAAAAACTCAAATTTGTCGTTTTCTTCACCCGACAGTTATTCGTTATGGGGCCCACAAATAGCTGCGCCGTCGTACGAATATTCTTCGACAGAAAGAATATTCCACGACCAAACGAATATTCCCCGACAACAATGATTATTTTATAACCACTTGTGTATTTTGAAAAATTTTCACATTTCACCCATAACTTTAACTTTTTATCAATTTAACCATTTACTGAATTGTAATTATAAGAAAAATTGAATACTTTTATTTCATAAAATTCGGGGTCTTACAATCTCCCCTCCTTATGAAATTTCGTCCTCGAAATTTACGTACCTGGTATTTCAAAGAATTGAGAATACATTCCTTTCATTTCAGATTCCATCTTCCCTGTCATCATGATTTCTCCATTGCTCATCTCCTGTATTTCAGATATCATTCTAGAATACAGCTTCAAAATAAGGGTTAATTGAACAAATTAACATATCACATAATATCCCAATATTATGACTGACCAACAAATAAGCTTAGGTAGGACACACTAGCGAAGGATTTACTCATCTCTCCCCTCCTAGTTATATTTCCCGATCTCCGCCAGAGATCATATCCCTAAGCTCTGATACCACCTGTGACAACCCCAAAATAGGTCCATTCCACCCAACCCATTCTGAGTCGTCAAATACATGGTACAGAAAATAACTACAACTTTATTACAACAATTGTCGTGCAAAATACAACAACACATATGCTGTGAGTTTGGATACAAATATATACCAAATGTGACTCATGTTCCAACCGTGGACATCACCTCACAATAACACCTTACATAAAGGTATAGTCAAGAACTGTTTTAGAAATTAGAATCTTTGGGAAGTGCTTAAGGAAACCTTCGTACATGGGAGGCCATGCTTCTAGGTTATGATAGATATCATATGGCCACAGAATTATCCTTGGTTGACCCAATAGACCCCAAAGAAAAACGAGAAGATTACTATCATATTCTTCCCAATGGTGAGTCTTCTCTTGACTTATCATTATCTCCACTGTCTCTAATTGAGAATTATACTTCAAACAAACACCAAGATTATATAGGTAGTGCTCGTATATATACTCAGTAAGTGGATGAGCACATCCTTGTCTTATGATGACACGAGGTTGTATGTCGTTAGACATCTTGTATGATAGTGGCAAACCACCCTTCCAACGTTGGGTACACCTTACCCTATTGGATTCACCAAATAAAACTACTAAATGAACTTTTCTATACTGCTTCGGGAGAACATCCACAGCTAGAGACCACCGTTCTATTTCCCCGTTACCCTCGCTCGACCCAGCTACACTCTTATTACCTGAAAGGAATTGTGAAGCAAAAGGGTGAGCACAACTAGCTCAGTAAAGAATATCATGTCTAAAGATAATTCAATTATCAATAGCCTTCATCAACAATAAATCAGAGATTTAGAACATATGGTAAATGATAAAAATTTCAACCATAGTTGCAGCGGAACGAGCAATCCATTAGAAGAGTCAAATAGACCATAAAGTCTATTATCTTCTCCACATTAAAAGTCCACCAATAATGTTTTATCCATGTAACATTAATCAACAGTTCCTTTTCACAATTATATGAATAACTCATAATCATAATTGTGACTCTAAATTTTTCTTCGCACCCAGGACGAAGAATATTTTCATCACCTGTCTTTACCTGAAACGTCAAAGATCATGGTTATACCAAATCACAGTTCCTGTTCATAATCATGCTAATAAATCCATCTTCGCACTACGGCCAAAGATATTCATCAATAAACCATCTTTGCACTACGGGCCAAAGATATTCAACAACAGTTCATCTTCGCACTACATGCCAAAGATATTCATCAATAATTCATATTTGCACTACAGGCCAAAGATATTCTACAACATGTCATCTTTGCACTACAGGCCAAAGATATTCATCTACAATTCATCTTTGCACTACAGGCCAAAGATATTCATCAACGGTTCATATTTGCACTACAGGCCAAATATATTCTTATCTCAAAGAAATATATAATCATTTCAGAATTTATATAAACAATAATTATAACCATGTTGATCAATTCACCTTTGCACTTAAGCTTAAGATATTCAATTATAAATTCAATGGTCATGATCATACCAGTCACAATTCAACTTTGCACTACAGGCCAAAGAGAACCCTAGTCATGATCATACCAATAATCTACCCATCTTTACACTCCAGTGAAAGGAAATTTCAACATCAGGGTTATAAAAATGTTATATATGATGATAAAAATAATAAGATCAACATATAGTTTTAATCTCAAGAGTAATATTCGTAACTCATGAATAGTAAATCGTGAATGGTAACTCATGAATAGTAACCCCGACACAAAAGATAGATTTTCTACAATAAAATCCATACCAATATTTTGGTATAATGATATTGAAAGAATAACATTACTTAAATTTATAAACAATTTATTTTAATTGTTTACACTTTACTAATTAATGCATTTAATCATCATAAAATGCCAACTCTTATAATTTCATCATCAATAACCAAAACCCTCATCAAAAATCTGCATATACCTCGTATAGGATTCTCAAGCCATAAAATCCTATTTTCCAATTTTCTTTCTTCACAAAACATATTTAATTCATTTACTCATAACTAGACCATTTTCATGAAAAATACCAAATCAGTTCCAAAAATATTTCTTTTCTGGAATTTAGCATAATATAGTCCCATAGTGAACATATATTTTTCTCAGAATTTTTAAAAGTCATTTACTATTTTTCATATGGCCAAAATAGCCGAATATTTAGACATTTATCAAAAATTGTACTTTTGTCTAAAAATTCTGAAATTTACAGAGTATACTTCTATCATATACATGTACTCCCAATAAAAATTTCATCAATTTTGGAGTTAACCACAAGGAATTATAAGTGATTACTTTTAAAATAGTCTTTTCTCATAAAATTCATAACTCTCAATCTATACATCCAAAAATCACCATTTTTGGACACAATCAAGAAAACTCATCAAAATATCATTTCAAATTTTTCCAGAATTTTTGAAGCTCAGAAAAATTACGAAACTGAAAATCATAACAACCCTTAAAATCTCTTACTATCCCTTACTATCCCTTACCTCAAAGAGCAGCACTTCAGATTGGATATCGGATATGACGCTGAAGGAAACTCGCACTGATGAATAGCAACTCACCAAGTATCTAAATATTCACAAAATACACTTCATAATATAGAGAGAGAAAGAGAAAAAACTTATGTTTCTGGTGTGATTTTTAATTCTAACTTAGCCCTCTATTTATAGGAAAATTTTGGTAGGTTTGACCTGCAACCTGATGGCTTTACCTGCTACTATTCCCACCCACCACATTTGAAATATAATTCAGCACATTTCTTCACCAACCACAAGTGGGGCCCACCAATTCTAGAATTTTCCACCAAAATGATAAACTCCGAAAATTCAACAATTTCTGAACCAGTCATCTCGTAAAATTCATAACAAATCATACGTTCATTTTTAACGGTTCAAAATTTGTGGACATATACTCAACTTATATATGTATAACATATCCAAAAATTACCACGATCCAACGGTCGGATTAAAAATTATAACCCCCGCAAAATATCTCAAAAACCCTAATTTGATTTTCAATACCTCCGTTTCGACAAAAATACAGATAAAACACCTCAACATTAACTCCTTTATTTTTAACCACAAAAATATATCCCTCATTTATATCCACATAAAATAAATATTTCCTTATCATATGAATCAATAATTAATTATTCACAAATAATATTACAGAATCACATTTATGACAACTAGGCCGTTCCCAGGAAAGAGGGGGCTTTCCAATAAGAATTTCTCCTTACTGGCGCGCAATTAGATGACCAAACCTCTCCTTAGACAGAACTTTCTAGACATTGACAATAATGTTATCTAATAATATTATTCAAATAATATGAATTATTGATCTGATAATAGAAAATACTGTGCAGCAACAATTATTGAAACAACAATAATATAAAATATCAACGCAGCAATTATTGAATCAATAAAATAAAATATTGAACAGTAATTACTGTAACAATTATTGAGTAGTGCCTTCTTACGTAAGAATCAATAATTTCAAAAATACTGTGCAATACCGTGTGCTACTGTGCAATAACGCGTATTACTGTATTTTAACCACCGGGTATTCCAACAGTGTTAACGGTAACAACTACGCCGTTATTTGTAAAAACTCAAATTTGTCGTTTTCCTTCACCCGACAGTTATTCGTTATGGGGCCCACAAATAGTTGCGCCGTCGTACGAATATTCTCCGACAGAAAGAATATTCCACGACCAAACGAATATTCCCCGACAACAATGATTATTTTATAACCACTTGTGTATTTTGAAAAATTTTCACATTTCACCCATAACTTTAACTTTTTATCAATTTAACCATTTACTGAATTGTAATTATAAGAAAAATTGAATACTTTTATTTCATAAAATTCGGGGTCTTACATGTAGTGCAAAGATGGCCTGTTGATGAATATCTTTGGCCTGTAGTGCAAAGATAAACTGTTGTTGAATATCTTTGGCCCGTAGTGCAAAGATGGTTTGTTGATGAATATCTTTGGCCCGTAGTGCAAAGATGGATTTGTTAGTATGATTATAAACAGGAACTGTGATTTGGTATAACCATGATCTTTGATGTTTCAGCTAAAGACAGGTGATGAAAATATTCTTTGTCCTGGGTGCGAAGAAAAATTTATAGTCACAATTATGATTATGAGTTATTCGTATGATTGTGGAAAGGAACTCTTGAGTGATGTTACATGGATAAAATATTGTTGGTGGATTTTTAACATGGAGAAGATAATAGACTTTATAGTCTATTTGACTCTTCTAATGGATTGCTCGTTCCGCTGCAACTATGGTTGAAATTTTTATCATTTACCATATGTTCTAAATCTCTGATTTATTGTTGATGAAGGCTATTGATAATTGAATTATCTTTAGTCATGATATTCTTTATTGAGCTAGTTGTGCTCACCCTTTTGCTTCACAATTCCTTTCAGGTAATAAGAGTGTAGCTGGGTCGAGCGGGGGTAACAAGGGAATAGAACGATGGTCATCATTTAGTAGTTATATTTGGTGAAGAAAATAGGGTAAGGCGAACCCAACGTTGGAAGGGTGTTTTGTCACTATCATACAAGATGTCTAATGACATACAACCTCGTGTCATCATAAGACAGGGTTGTGCTCATCCACTTGCTGAGTATATCTATGGGCACTACCTATATAATCTTGGTGTTTGTTTGAAGTATAATTCTCAATTAGAGACAGTGGAGATAATGATAAGTCAAGAGAAGACTCACCATTGGGAAGAATATGATAGTAATCTTCTCGTTTTTCTTTGGGGTCTATTGGGTCAACCAAGGATAATTATGTGGCCATATGATATCTATCATAACCTAGACGCATGGCCTCCCATGTACGAAGGTTTCCTTGAGCACTTCCTAAATATTCTAATTTCTAAAACAGTTTTTGACTATACCTTTATGTAAGGTGTTATTGTGAGGTGATGTCCACGGTTGGAACATGAGTCACATTTGGTATATATTTGTATCCAAACTCACAGCATATGTGTTGTTATATTTTGCACGACAATTGTTGTAATAAAGTTATAGTTGTTTTCTGTACCATGTATTTGGCGACTCAGAATAGGTTGGATGGAATGGACCTATTTTGGGGTCGTTACAATAATACTTAGGTCGCGCGCAATGGTCGAATTATGACTTAAAAATTTTGTTCCCTTTATATAAAAGGTTGTTTTTCTCAGTCTCAGAATCAAGATTTTGATTTAACAACGAAATACTGTGATTTCAAATTCTATTTACTTATCGATCTAGCCGAAATAATTGGCATCGATCTATCAATAACAATTGAATTCTCTTCTTGAATTTATCAAGTTCTAACAAATGTTCGTCTAGCCAAAATAATTAACTAAGACATTTCTCAACATAATTTGACAATAAACAGGAATTATCTGTTCTGTCAATTCTATCTTCTACGAATATGAATATCCAACAACAGTTATTCTACAATGGTATATTCTCCAAATCAGTAATTCAATTTGAATTATTAAACATGCACTAACTGCGAATAATCAACAATAAATTCCCTAGACATGGTATAATTAGCAATAATTAACCATTACAATAATTGAATGAGTATAGCTCAAGGTTGAGTTAGGAAACTTGCCTTTCACGTTTATTACAGCTACACAATATAATTAACTGCGTTCGTAAGACCTATAATCAATAATGTCGGTCTCACAATTAGCACAATCATTTATAACACATAACACTGTATTCTATAGTCAAACTTCTCCTAGGCACATAACCACATCAGTGTTTATAACCTATATAAACACTTATCAAGTATAACTATTTCGGTCTGGTTGGATTTCGGTCCATTCTCGGTGTTCTGGTCACCCTATCCGACAATTAACACATTGATTATCAATTAAACTTGGTCTCTAAGCTTCAATATTATTTTAGATAAGTCAAATATCGTTGGTTTAGGAGAGAGAGAGAGTTGGTGAGAGCAAAATAGAAAATGGCTAAAATTTATGCACTTTCTCTCTCTAATTCTCTTATATAGGCTTGGATGTTGCTTGGATATGTGATATTTCGGCTGATGGCTGAGATTTTGTGTCACATAAGTCAATTTAGTTGGTAAACCACTAAAGTTACTAGCATTTTTACAAGTTACCTAATTAAAGAAATGAAAAAGGGCATTTTAGTCATTTACAAAATAATTGTAATGGCATTCTTAGAATTTGTCACACCCTTAGGGTTTAACCCTTAGGGTTTAATCCTAAGGTCCTAACCCTTAGGTTTTACATTATTAATTTCTACAATTTTCAAATTAGGGTTTTAATTAAATAAATAAAATTTCCAAATTAAAATTAGGGTTTGTAAAATAGAATTTAAGATAACTAAAATATAATTAGGATTTTCTAATCATATTAAAGTTTAATACACACATTAGGCTTGCCAATTAGGATTAGGGTTTCCTAATTTAGGGTTTAGGATTTTCGAATATGAAATTAGGGTTTCGCGACGTACAATTAGGGTTTTTAATCGTACAATCGATTTTCTAAATCTGAGATTAGGATTTCTAATCCCTTATTAGAGTTTATTAATTTTAAACCTTATCCGATCAATCATTGATCAAAATTTCTAAACAGTACAAACACGTACTCATCCAATTAATTATTTTAATTCTATTTTCTATCGAATCCTTATCCAGAAATTAGGATTAGGGTTTCTAAAGCTTATTAAGCACAACTCTACTCTAATTTTATCAGTCAATACACAAATTGACATTCTCGAGATTCGTATCACGAAAACTTGTCACAAAATTAATAATCAATATTAATATTAAAAAAAATTTATTCGTAAATTTTGGATTATAAGAAATCCCGGGTTATCACATCTTACATCCATGAGAGTGCACATGAGGATTTCAAGCTGAAAATTGATTGTTATTCCATTGAGTCAGGGCAAACTCGTCACACTTTTAGTCGGGATATTGTGTCGATTCTTGCGAATGAGAAGCATGTGAATGCTGTTATGCATTATTTGTAGTCTAGATCGATAAATATTTTGTGTAGTGACGTAAAAGCCTCTTTTGTATAATCAAAGGGTAGTTTTTTTAAAATCCCAATTTTTGGGAAATTCAATCGCGGGATAGAAATGTAATAGCTTTGGTTGTGGAATCAATCTTTAAAGGGTTAAATTATGAAGAAGCATATTAATATATGAAGTTTTCATTAAATGTGCTTTGTTGTGGTATGAGTTGTTATTTGAAGAGCAATAACTAAGTAAGCAAATAGATAATGATGAAACTTTATTTATTTTAAAAAAAATGCCGCCAAGAAGAAGACAACGTAATCAAGAAGTTGAATCTCATAATGATAACCAAGGGGATCAGAACAACCCTATGCAAGAGTTCCTTAATTTATTAACGGTTGCATTTAACCAAACCGGGGGTAGAGCACCCGCAGTCCCTAGGGTAGCCAGAGCGACTACCTTTAAGAAATTTAAAAGTGTAGGTCCGCCAGAGTTCAAGGGAACTACGGACCCAATAGAGGCCCAGACATGGGTAAAGGAAATAGAGAAGGCGTTTGTTATTACAAACGTAGGAGAGGCGCAAAAGACTTTTTTTGCGACTTACATGATGAAAGGGGAAGCTAACTTTTTGTGGGAGGCTCACCAAGGTGGGGCTAGAACTAATGATGTCACGTGGGAACAGTTTAAGAAGGTTTTCTTCGAGAACTACTTTCTTACAAGCATGTATGGGAGAATGGAGATTAAGTTCTTAGAACTTAAGCCAGGGGACATGACGGTTCCCCAGTATGTGGCCAAGTTCAATGAATTGGCAAGGTTTGCTCCACATCAAGTGGACATTGGGGAAAGGAAGGCATATAGGTTTGAGCAGGGACTGAAACCCTGGCTCTATAGTAGGATTTTTGTGTTCCAGAGTGCTTCATACGAAACCATTCTGGAGAAAGCAATCATTGCTGAGGGTGGTAGTGAGGCTTTGAGCCAATACCATAAAAAGAGAAAGAATAAGAGTAAAGGAGAGGGAGTACCCAAGGCGAAGGGAGCTATTGGTAGTGGAAGTATACCGGAGGGTAGCAAGGGTGCTAGTAGTGGTAAGTTAGCCATTACTGAACCAACACCACCAGGTAGACCAATGGCCCATAATTTTAATATGACTATCCAAGATGTGGTTGCATCAGCGAATGTAGTAGCAGGTATCATTCCAGTCAATCAAATAAATGCTTATGTGCTGTTTGATTCGGATGCAACTTGTTCTTTTATAACATGTGAATTTGCTAAGCGAGTAGGGTTATTCCCGAAAAGATTAGAAATACCTTTAAATGTTAAGGTAGCGAGTGAAGAGATAATTTCTGTTAAACATATTCATAGGAATTTTTTTCGTAGAAATTAGAGGTAACAAATTATCGGTAGATCTTATACCGATAAGGTTATGAGAATTTGAAGTAATTCTTGGTATGGATGGGTTGATTAACCATAAAGATATAATAGATTGTCATAGGAAAAGTGTGAACCTTCAGATTTCTAGGAAAACCCAAGGTGGTGTTCTACGGTAGTAAATCATCGGGACGTTCTTGTTGTCTAACCATGACACAAGCTAGAAAGATGTTGAGGAAGGGGTGTATAGGGTACCTGTGCCATATTGTGGATACCTAGAGAGTGGGAGCACAGATATTGTTTATAAAGAAGAAGGGTGGATCGTTACGATTGTGTATAGACTATCGTGAGTTGAATAAGTTAACGGCGAGGAATAAATACACATTACCCATGGTCGATGATCTATTTAATCAGTTGAAAGGGGCAAAGTATTTTCTAAGATAGATTTGCGTATGGGGTATCGTCAGTTGAAAGTAAGGAAGGAGGATGTACCTAAGACAACGTTCAGAACTCGTTATGTTTATTAGGAGTTTTTGGTTATGTCGTTTGGGTTGACTAATGCATCGAAGCTAGACTTTACGTAGGGGGTGCCGTGCAAGTCGGTGGCAAATTGATAAGTACATTGTGAGGTGCTATGGTTAAAAGTACCATTAGCATCACAGAGTGTTCAAATAATATTTGGACAAGTTTGTCAAAATGTTCATTAATGATATTATAGTCTATTCTGAGACACCAGAAGATCACGCCGAATATTTGAGGATAGTGTTGGAAACACTACGAAGGGAGAAGTTGTATGCGAAATTCACTAAGGTGTTGTTTGTTTACATCTGATTACCTCTTAATGGACTGTCTCTTATTCTCTAAGAGGCATGATGTTGTTTGTTTTTTTTTGTTTTTACCTCTGAATGCCTCTTAATTAGTAAGACAAAAAATGAAATCTTAATAATTAAGAGGTACCTCTTAATAAAAAAAATTTGATAAATTTTTTTTATATAAATATATTTAACAATATTATGCACTCACTTTTATTAAATTGAATATTTAAAATTATTAAATAAATTTTTACCCTTTAAAATGATAAAATAGTGTCATTAAGAGATAACTTACTTTTTAGTTATCAAACAATTTTTCAGATTCAGACCTCATAACTATTCAGATGATCTAATTTATTAAGACATCATAATCATTCAGATCTTAATTTTCAAATTTATCAAACACAACCTAAGTGTGAATGACTTTTCTAAAATAGCTATTCCGTTGATGAATTTGACGAGGAAGTTAATAAAGTATGTGTCTACTAAGAAGTATGAAAATAGTTTTCAAGAACTAAAAAGGGAGTTAAGTGAGGCACCTGTATTATCCTTATCAAAAGATACGGGGAATTTTTTAGTTATAGCGTTGCTTCACATAGAGGACTGGGTTACGTGCTCATGCAGCATGGTAAGGTCATTGCGTATGTGTCACGCCAGTTAGAGGATTATGAGAAGGTCTATCCCACTCATAACCTAGAATGGGAGAAGTGTGAGATATACACGGACCATAAAAGTCTGAAATATATCTTTACACAGAAGGAGTTGAATATGAGACAGAGAAGGTGGTTAGAATTAATAACGGAGATGCCAAGAATGGAGCTAGAAGTTAAATTACTGAGTGAAGCGGTAGGAATGTTATTCATAAGAGAGACCCGGCTAACAAAAATGGAACGAGTCAAGGAAGTACAACTAAATAACGAGGAGTGCGAACGATTGACGAAGAGAAGACTAAGTATAACTTTAAAAAAAGGATTACTTCTTTTTGAAGGAAGAATTTGATTTTTAAATAATTCTGAATTAAAAGAAGAGATAATGAGTGAGGCCCATAGTTTGAGGTCTCGACACATCCAGGTAGTACTAAGATCTATTAAGACCTTCGACAGAACTTTTGGTGGCCAAACATGAAGAGAGAGATAGCAGAATATGTTAGTAAGTTCTTAACTTGTCAAAAAGTTAAGGCTAAACACCAACGACTGAGTGGATTATTACAATCATGAGAGATTCCAGAGTGGGAAGGGAAGATACATTTCGGAAAGAAAGGGAAGTAAGTCCAAGGTTTATAGGACCTTTTGAAATTTTAAAAGAGAGAATGAGAGGGTAGCTTACGAAGTAGCTTTACCTCCAAAGATGGAACAAATACATAATGTATTTCATGTGTCAATGTCGCATCCTTATAAACTGAACTATAAGCATGTAATAGAGTACGAGTATGTTCAAGTAGAAAAAGACTTAATGTGTGAAGAACTTCCGATTCACATTGTTGATAGGAAGGAGCAAGTTTTGAGAAATATGATAATACCTTCGGTGAAGGTAATTTGGAGGAACCACAATGTCAAAGAAGCAACATCGAAACTCAAGAGTAAAATGAAGAAAAATTTTCCTCATTTATTTATGTAATTGTATCGAGATTCTGGGGACAGAATCCTTATAAGGGGGGAAGAATGTAACGCCCGAGAAAATTGGATCTTTATGTGAATTAAATTTTATTTGATTATTTGAATTAAATGAATTCAATTGTTTATTTATGAGAGTAAGATATTTGAAGGTCGTTTTATGACCTAGAATGTGCAGATATGGTTAGGATTCTGGCTATTGCTAGGATTGATTGTTTTGAATTTTCAAGACGAAAATAATAATTTTCCAAGAAATTTCCATAAAACTACTATTCATCCGTTTCTGCTCGAAAATTAATTATGAATTTTTAAGAAACGCGTAATGATAGAATTCTAAGACGAGATGGAATATTCAATAATATTTCAGTTATGGCAAATGAAGTTTTCGCCTGCGGACTTAAAACCTAAGGATTAGGAAAAGTGAGTTTTGAGAATTTAATGTCTATGTATAATGATTATGGTTATGTACGTAAGAAATACGAGTATGATACTAGTTATTATATGAGTATGGTATGAATATTATTACGACGTATAATACGAATATCGTACAAACTATATACGAAGAGAATACGTGAATTGTACGAGTAGAATACGATAATTCTTAGTGGACTTTGAGTTTATGGACTTTGTAGAATCCAATTGGACTTGGATTATGTCAAGCCCAAAGTTATGTTAAGGCAAGCCCAAGATAGGCTCAATACGATTTAATTCTAAGGCCCAAACTAAGAAACCAAACCGCGGATCGAACCAATGGGTCACCGGATGGGTAAAACCCATGGGGCAACCCATTAGAGCATGTGGGACGGCGAATTGGAGGCCAAATAAAGTGGTTTTACCTGGTGGCTAAGGCATGAATAGTAAGGAGGTGAATAGTAAGGAGGTGGACCTAATGACCAAATTGCCCTCCATTAGATTTTCCTATATAAGAAAGGCTAGGGTGATTCATTTGGTTGTTTCACCAACTCTAGAAAAATATATTGAGAGAGAGAAAAGTTCTTTAACAAGTAATCAAGAGTAATTGAAGCAAAATATTCAAGCTTTATTCAAGAACGCGAATAACGTTAAGGTAATATTACGTAAACCTAAGTCTTCAATTCTTTTCTATTTCTTTTTCTTAGAGAAGTATGAATTTGTGGAGCATGTCTCTTCCGGAGTAATAAGGATGGCTAATAGTAGATTAAAACATTATAAGTCATATATGATTAGTAATCATAAGTGTTTAAGTAAGTTTAAACGAAGAAAACCAATAAGCATTTATTTGGTTGTTGATGGACAAATTAAAAACCATCATAGGTTATGTGCATATTGCTTGGTTAGGTAATAGATAATGAATCAATGGATTGGTTCCATTTGATTTGGCGTATAAAACTCGAGTAATGACGTTATGGCAAAATTTACGAGATTAGGCATTAAACGTTGAAAACGTAGAATTTTCGGATTAGTAGTCAAAAGTCGCCGTTTAACTCAGAAACCTTGGTTTTTTATGGCGTAACGTAGAATAACGTATTTGAGAGTCGTGGACTCAAGAATCGTCAAATTCTAACTTAGAACGAAGAAACGTGTTATAAACGTTCACGAACGTTAAACGAACTCATAATAGGACGTTAAATAGTGAATTCATTGTTAACGGATTTAAAAATTACTTTTATCTGAATGAAATCATAGTATATGAGATATGTAAGATAACAGCTTTTGAACGAGCAAATTTCGACTTATAACGACCAAGTTACGAGTCCAGAAAGGATTGAACTAGAAAATTTAGAAATTTATCAAAGGCTAAGGGTCGGCGCCGCAGCGCCGCCCAAGCACATAATACTCGCGCCGTAGCGCCGGGGGTGAGAGGAGTGGCCACTGCAGAGTCGCACCGCAGTGCCACTCGTAAGTATGAGTCTCACGTCGCAGCGCCGAGACAAGGGTTTGAGTACTGTGAAGTGGCGCCGCAGCGCCACTGTTGTACCTAAAGTTGGCATCGCAGCGCCGATATGAGAGAATGTCTGAGTTAGTTAATTTTGAACCCAATTGTTTGCATGACAATTATGGGGCACTTATATACCTAATATACCTGATAAGACTATTCTTAAATCACAAGTGTAGTGATGACTATAAGAATTTAACGTTTTGTAATAGTAATTAAACGAAGAACATAAAGTGTAAGAAGGTAACCCATATTCAATTACTATGGTACTTAACCAATGATTATTAAATATTGGTTTGATGATGTAAGAATGTAAATAAGCCGTAAGGAAGGATAATTAACTCGAAATGAGTTTTATTAATGAAATAATTTAGATTAAGTTATAGAAGAGAAAGAAGTTGGTAAAAACAATGTGATTAGATTGTTTGGTAGCTAATTATAGTGTGCTATGTGAATATATCATGTAGAGACTATAAATACCAAGAATTGTTGAATATTTATTTGAGGACGCTTGAAGGCAAGTTTTCTTTACGCTTGTCTAACCTTCATGTTAGCCACGTTTTCTGTGATTCATGTTATATGATGCATGAATTGTTTTACGAAAGGGTCGATGCCAGTTTTAACTCAGCTAGACTAATCTTAAGAGTTTGATTGATTTGTTTACAAGTCTTTCGATATAGTATTGATAACGCTATCCTACGCCAATTTTTTGGTACGGATTCAAAGGTAAGCCTAAGTATGAATAAACAAATATATTTTTCATCGATTAATCGATGGGCACGCTAGGTTGCCAAAACTTAAACGTAAATACGTTTAACGGATGAGTGTTGATCAATATAGAGTACTATAGGCTAATCACCTAGAAGTGCTCGTAAGATATATCGGACTTACGGACGTAGTACATGGTTTTCCTTTTTCATGAATGAAAACTAAAACGAATGTTCATTGTCTTTTGACCTACTCAGAATTCCTAAGTTAATATATGTACTTCGAAATTATTTTATGAGAATGAAAAGTGTTATTTAATGTTTCATAGTACTTAATAGCTATTTGTTCAGTTATTGAAGAATAATCATATGTATGTTGAGCATGTCATTATGTGCTATGTGATGCATGAAAACTGTTAGATTTTGCTGGGCTGTCGAGCTCAACCTTGTAAATAACCACTTTTGCAGGTTAAAGATTCAAGGTAAAGTTATGTGCTACTTGAAAGACATGAATCAGATGTGATACTTGAAGATTTATACACTTTGACTGAGTTATTATTATTTGAACCATGTTTAAGGTTCTGAAGAATGTATTAATATTGAATTATAATATCGTTTTACGATATAAACTCTTGTAGTATTAAAATGATTCTAAGATATTTAGATGTTAAGGTTGAATGTTTTGGGAACGAGAATAGTTTGAAATAGAAAATTTTAATTATTCCGCGAATTTCAATGGTTGTATTATCGTTTAATAATGTAAAATTAGAGGTTGAATGTATTGCTAACGATCGAAGTCGAGAATTAAATTATTTAAATTTTGGGGTCGTTACAGTTGGTATCAAAGCTGTAGGTTATAAACCTTAGGTAGGGTGACCTTAGGCTAATAACCGTCGGGATGAGGATAATCACTAACTCAAATAGAGTTAGTAAGTTAATAAGATTCAAAGACGGATCTCGGCAAATTATAAAGATACGGAGTTACCTAACTCTGATAATAAATATGAACAGTAGTAATGAATAGATAGAGTCTTAAGGACTAAAAGTATATGGGGAAAGGAGATCGTAAAATAAAACGATCATAGCAAGGAAATGAATCGTAATATAATATGATGAGATCACACCGTGATCTGATAAGGTTATAGCAGGGAAGAGGATCAATCAAACGATTGGGGAAAAAAAATTACAGCAAAATTGTTGTGTGTTAGTTGTACTATGAATTAGTACTATTTAAACTCAGAAAAGAGTGGTGAATGATAAGATACAGATTAAACCAAATTCGTATGGGGTAAGTATGGAGCTAGGATTAAGTGGGATTTCAATTGAGGACTCATGTCAGCAGCTGAGTTGTATAATTCTTTGTATGGGTGGGGAATTTGTACTTGGTTTTAGAACCACTTAGCTTCCTACTTGATATAGTGGTTAAGTTGAACAATTCTTTGTATAGGCGGGGAATTGTCCTTGGTGTAACAACCGCTTAGCTTCCTATATTGATTATTGACCGAGTTGACCAATTCTTTCTATGAGTAGGGGATTGTGTTTGGTTTGACAATCACTTAGCTCCTGGTAGTGATAATCATTGAAATATTTGTGTCGCGCTATTTGCTATATACATGTTGAGAAGGTGATTCTTTTCTCGTGTGTATAACAGATAGGTAGAGAATATAAGGTTAGTTGCGAGTTCTTAAAACTTATAATAGTATGGTATGTTTTTGAACCCCTCAGCGAATGTGTGAGAGCCACGAATCCGGGTCCCGAATCACCGCGAATCCGGTACAATCATTCTATCACTATTTACGATAGATATAAACATAAATTGCTTATACAATAAACTTTACACATTATTTCCCTAAGGTCGAGTAACCTTCAAATAAACACAATTCATTATCCTATTTAACATACAACATTATTATCATACTATACTATTACAATTTAGCCGCACATAAAATCCCAAGCTGAACTTGGCTTAATCATTTCATGTATTCGATGTATGGTTCTTAATCTGCAATGTTCAATCATGATATAGCAAGGGTGAGCATAAGATTGCCCAGCAAGTTTAAGTTCAGTAATTTAACGATATATCATGATTGAAAGAATCTGAATAATAAGCTGGCTATAATTCAACAATATAATTGTGAACTAATAGGAATAAACTTTTGACTGAACAAGTATTGAACATGAACAAATATATCTGAACTGAATGGTAATGAAGGTGATCAGCCTTTCATACCTGACTTATACATGCAATATGTACAGGGTACAATTCTACAATGGCAATCAGTAATGATTATCCATAAGCATATCTGAATGAAACAACTCTTAGTAGAGTTAAGTAAAACTTGCCTGTTTCGTTGATTATCGTTACGCAATTTATTAAGCCTTCCATAAGACCTAATATAATATATAAATAATATCGATATATAAGTTAGAATAATATCATCACAATATTTAAAATAACATAAACACAGTATCACATAATCCTATCAGTCTATAAAATATTGAAAACTTAACCTCAAGTCAAACTATTATAGTATGAGTCGAGTTTGGTATAATTCTAACATCCCGACGGTCTAGTCGGATAATCGTCAAGTTTAAGTTCAATTAAACTTTGTCTAACACTTAACAATTATCTCAAATAATTTTATTATCAGTCAAAATAATTTTCATGAGCTCGAAAAAATTTTCAGATAATTATTACTATTTATCAGGATTTTTTTAATCATTAAACTCGTATTTAAATGAATTAAATACCACATAATTCCTTTATCATTAATATTTATTTATTATCAAATATTAATGAAGTTCATGCCATAATATTATAATATTTTTATAATATCACAAAGTATTTTTAATACCTTAAAATCACCTTTATATGATTTTTAAACAATTAAATTCATTATCCGATAATTTAAAATATTAATATTTTCATGACAAAAAAATTAAAAGTTATCTTTTATAATTTAAAATATTTTTATACCCCTTAAATCATTTTTATATGATTTATAAAATATTAATTCTATTTTTTTCATAATTTATTTAATATATTATTTAAATAAACTAATTATCGTTAATATTAATTTATTAATGAATTTCATCACAAAATATCAAAAATAACTTAAAATATTTTTTTTACCATAATATTATTTTTCATGATTTTTCATGTATAAAAATTATTTTTAAATAATTTATTTAATATTATAATTAAATAAATTAATACCTTTATATTCTCAAAAATATTAAATATTTTTGAAATATACTCAAAATAATTAAAAACTATTTTTCAGAATTTAAAATAATTTTTCAGAATTTATTTAGTATTTTTAATAATTAAAAACTATTTTATTCGATTTATTTAATTAAAATAATTATTTTCTAATTAAATTGTCGCTATAAGGGCTCTATAGCGACAGAACCGTCGCTATAGGTGTTCTTGGTCCAAACCCAGATCTTCATAACTAGTTACCGGATTGTGGGGTTAAGATTGTAGTACGGATGTAGGACTACAACCACAAACTCATTGCATGATCAAACAACAACATATCAATAAGATCTGGGTCTCCAAAGATTTTGACAAGGTTGTTCTTCGTATTCTGGATTTTCCAGAATTGCAGGTATCTACTTTTGATCCCTACAGTTTGAGTTCTGTGTTTGATTTGTGTGATCTAGTGGTTGGATCTTGTAGTCGAGATGTCAGGCATCATGTATATTACAACTTATCATCATAATAACATAACACATGACATAACAAGGCTGGTCAAAGTAAGGGTCAGAGGCTGTTCTTGAAAAATATGGGTTTCCCATATTTCGTCAAAAACTGGTGGTCAACGGTGGTTTGACCTGCTACAACTTTGATCCAGTGCATGATCTGGACGTTATAAAGGCATGTATGGGTAGCCTACATGTCAATCTACAACAACCAAACAACAACTTGGCTAAAATGATAACACACAGCAAGATTAAAGGCTAGAAAAACTTGTCAGAAGCCATCTGGGCAAATCTGGGCTGCCCAGATTCAGATTTTCGCGCTTGGTCAACGACCTTTGACCGATCATATCTTTCAATATACTAAGGATCTGGCCTTGTTTCTTGTTTTAGATCATAGTCCTCATGACAAAGAACATATTTATAACATAAAACAACTTAAATAAAAAACATAACGAGATTTATAGCCTCTGACATATGACTGTCAGGCCACATTTTTTTATATTTCCAGATTTCACAAAATGCTAGATTCGGGGACTTTGATGTTATGGATCTAAGATTTAACAACCCAGATCACTTATTAACACCCTATAACACACTTCTAAACAACAAATCATAACATCTAACATCAAATCTAAGGATTCAAGATTTAGGGTTTTATACCTTTTGAGCTTTGATTTTTATTCCTGATCCTCATGATCTATTCTTGGTGTTTTATTACATGATCTTGGCTTGTTTTCTCACTCTCTCACTCTAAGATCCGAAAATATAGAGAGAGAAGAGACTTGGACAAAGTAAAATGTAAAGTAAGCATTTATTTTTATTTTAATTCTTGATCTTTTTGATCCATGGTTGTAAGTGTGGCTAGGTGTCCCCCAAATCTGATCTTGGAAGATTTAGATCACATGGGATAAGTCTCAAGGTGGTAACTCACAAGATTTGCAAGATCTTTTACTTAACAACTAAGTAAAGGGTATTTTGGACATTTCGGGTTTATATTTGTCATTTTCCCTAACCCTTAGGGTTTAGGGTTTAACCCTTAGGGTTTAGGGTTTAACCTTAAAATTTTATTTTATTTAATTTTTTTTAAAAAAAATTAACATTACTTAATTAGAATTATAATTCTCTAATTATATTAAAATTTTCTAATCA
The DNA here is from genome assembly GCA_016801055.1 of Panax notoginseng. NCBI lineage: Eukaryota > Viridiplantae > Streptophyta > Magnoliopsida > Apiales > Araliaceae > Panax > Panax notoginseng. The sequence continues at coordinate 119,435,922 of CM029016.1, forward strand.
TAATTCATGCTTGCTAATTAGAATTAATATTTCCCAATTAAGATTTCTAATTTAGCAAATTTGGTCTGTTAGGGTGTCAAACGGAACAATTAGGGTTTTAAACTTATAAATTAGGGTTTCTAAATTATTAGAAAATCTAATTAATCATTAGGGTTATCCCTAATAAGGTTTGTAATTAAAATATAAAAACCTTATACATAACATTTAAATTCTCAAATTAGGATTTTAATATCTGGATTATGGTTTTAAATTCTCGGAACTGAATTTAGGGTTTCCAGAACCGATTTCTAAGGTTTCTTATAGATCGTAAGAATTTTCTAACTAAACGTGGACGTTCTAAATATATAGTTAGGGTTTGACACTGATATAGGTTATTTGATCAACCCTTGACCCTTAACCACATACTGTACTCATATAATACCATATTCACAAAACATATTCACCTAAATCCTTAACAGAATTTTGAAATCCTCAAAATTCTTTCTCAAAAATATCAAACGCATACATTTATTTTATCTCTAGGTTCTAATATTGAACCTTAGATCAATTAATTAAAATTTTAAAAGTCTTCAAAATTCTCGGGTTGTCACATTCACCCCTTCTTCTAAAAATTTCGTCCTCGAAATTTACCTTACACCGTACACCATTCTTACATAGCATCGCATGCTACCCAATACATTCTTCATAAGAATTAAAATTTTGAAATTGTGCTGAGGGGTTTTACAGACTATTGTCTGTCATTTTCGCAAAGGTTATATGGAAATTCATCAACAAACCGTCATAACTTACGGACATAGTGGGTAATTAGCCCGATATGCCCTGTACTTATTAAGTATTGTTGGTCGAATTTGTTTCTCGTCTATGCTATAGGCACAAAATTGTTACCTCAGTCTTATAGGATTCCGCACCAAAACAATTTGGTTCAGGAAATTTCTTTCAATGAACACTTAGAGTTTTTATAACATTAGTCTAGCTGAATTGAATAGCGTAGACTCATATCAATAATTCAATTCAATCGAATATGTAATTCTCAAATATAATTGAGTATAAGTAAAGGTTATGAAATAAAACATATAAGAATTTATTGTGAAGAATGATTGGAGTCGTAATAAATAAAACCTATATTAAGGTAATGTGTTGGAGATATTCAACGATAAATTTTGAAAAGAGATTTAGTAAAAACCGAGTAAGGGAGGTTTCGTTGATTCTGAGGACGGAATCTTTATAAGGGGGGAAGGATGTGACAACTCGAATTTTTATAAATTATTAAAATAAGAAGGTAATAATTAAAATTCTTATTATGAGATGTATATATTTTGAGTCATGTGTTTTGGTGTGAAGAAATTAAATTTTTATAAGATTTAATAGTTAATTAAACTATTAAAGAAAGTGAAGCAAATTAGTCATGAAAAAGGAAAATGGTGGCAAAAGAAATTAACTGAATAATATTAGTTAATTAAGATGGAAATTATATTATGGAATAATATAATTTAATTGGTATGCCTTGATTGATGATGGAATTGTTATGAATTAAATTTCATAAATAATTTAAGTAATTCACTTAATTAAAATAATGAATTAATGTGAATATATTTGTTTTAGTAAAATGAGAGAGTAATATATTACATATAAATGTGATATGTTAATGTAATATGATTGTGAATTTTGTAAATAGTTAAAATATTTATTAAATAAAATAAATATTTTAATTGGAATATTTATTGAGTAAGATAAATATTTAATGGAAATATTCTAATTTAATCTAATAATTAAATTAAAAGATTGATTTGTTGAATAAAATTATAATTATGGTTGGCTAAATAGAAACTATAATTATAACAATAGAAATTATAATTATAATAATAAGGTTTAATTTAATTTAAATATTAGAATTTGTTAATAGTTGTGACATGAATGAATCATATGTTAAAGGGAATTATAAAAATAAATTAAAACAGACTAGATTAAAGCTAGCCAAACAAGGTCTTGAGACCTTTGGAATTTTTTATCAGTTAAAACCTTTTGGGTTTATATAACTAATAGCCGAGTAAAAACACGCAAGGTGTGTTTTATCCGTATAGTTAGCATATTTGCAAAACACAGTGAAGAAGAGAAAACAAAGAATAGGAGAGAAATTGAGAGAGAAAGAGAAGAAATCCTCTGTGAAATTGAGAAGAATGTACTTTATGAGAATCAAAGGAAGAAACAAGAAGATTGTTCAAGCTTTATGGCTAATCAAAGGTAATAACCTAGCCCTAAAACTCTAGTTTTTGATATCTTGAGTTTTTCTCTATAAATGGATTTTGGTGGAGGATTTGTCAAGAAATTGGATTATATATATATTCTTAGATATGTATAATTCGTTCTATAATTGAGTTTTCAGTAATCAGATTCATGTAATAATATTTTAAAAGAAGAAATTTAGTTTTGTTGATTATATATATGATACGACTTATTTTGGAGTCAAAATTGTTAGTTAGTTCATGAATAGAATCTGAAATTGGTGCTAGATATTGTTAGTATATTGAATTACGCTAAATATGTTAAAACATATAAAACTAATATGAACATGAGTTTTTCGTGAAGATTTAGGTTTGGTAATGTTTCTGTAAATTGCTATAATTCTAGTATGTTGTAGTTCTATGAATTACGAATCCATAGAATCAAAAATAGACTAATTTGGATATGTATAACTCAAGTAAACTGTAAGTCCCGGTTCTGCTATCGGGCGCATCTGCTCTGTGCCCTAAGCCTTTTGGGGCGCAGTTGCCCTCTAGGGCACAGCTGCGCTGCATCCAAGGCTTAATTGAGCGCAGCTGAGCTCTAGGTTTGTCCGGTGTGACTGTTTTTACCTCCTATAGTAAAATAGTCATAACGTTTTCATACAAACTCCGATTGAGGCAATTCAATATGATCCGGAACGAGGACGAATGGACCTACAAATTTTATTCTTTATGTTTGTAGATTTAAGGTCAGGAACAGGGGTTAAAATGGCAATCTTTAGGACTGTTGTGCTTTTAGAGGCAATTGGAGAGCGTCGGGCATGCACGTATGCAAGTGTAGTGCTTCTTACGATAAAAGATGTTGTTATTAGTTATAAAACATTATTGTTAGTAAATATAATGATACTTAACATTAGTAAATGATGAATTAGATAAGTCGTATAAGCATACTAGGCATACACAAAAGAGACATATCGGGCGTGTGACGAATAAACGTCGAAACGCCGTGACAAGTGTTAATGAACGTAAAAAGTATTTTAAGTCAAATGAAATGAATATTATAAGATATGGAATGGGGTTAACATAAAACCAATAATGATTCCTAACAAGACTTAAACACTTGAATGAACTTCGAGTATGAAATATAGTGAGATATAAGTAGAAAGTTAACACAATCAAATTGAACATTGTGTATTGATAATAGGAAGGGTTATGAGATATAGAGTAAAGTTTACATTACAACTACTAAGCATTGCTATGTGACTAATAGTTAATGTGAATGATTATATAATTGTGTAGGGCACAAGAAGTACAGATAACTGTAAGCTGTTAAACTGTTATTGGTAAACAATGATCAAGGCAAGTCTTTCAGTTCCTATTTGCTATGTTAACTTGATGATGAACTTTTTTAAATATTTATTGCAAAGAGCATGATGTGTTCTATATATATTGAAAGTATAAAAAGTTAAAGTCAATTTATGACTACGTTGATTGAATAATGATTGTTGATTGAGTAAGGAACTCAATCTTTATACTTGTTATATGAGTTGCAGCATGTATGTTATGTTAGTCCAATGTTTATGAGATGTATGTTGAGCATGTCATTATGTGCTATGTGATGAATGAAAACTGTTAGATTTTGCTGGGCTGTCGAGCTCAACCTTGTAAATAACAACTTTTACAGGTTAAAGATTCAAGGTAAAGTTATGTGCTACTTAAAAGACATGAATTAGATGTGATACTTGAAGATTTATACACTTTGGCTGAATTATTATTATTTGAACCATGTTTAAGGTTCTGAATAATGTATTAATGTTGAATTGTAATATCGTTTTGCAATGTAAACTCTTGTAGTATTAAAATAATTCTGAGATATTTAGACGTAAAGGTTGAATGTTTTGGGAACGAGAATAGTTTGTAATAGAAAATTCTAATTATTCCGCAAATTTCAATAGTTGTATTATCGTTTAATGATGTAAAATTAGAGGTTGAATGTATTGTTAACGACCGAAGTCGAGAATTAAATTATTTAAATTTTGGAGTCGTTACATTAACCCAATTTTCTAATTATGGTTTTAAATAGAAAATTAATCATTCTAAATTAGAAATTAGGATTTCCTAATTGTATTAGGGTTTTCTAATTATAATTAGGCTTGCAAATTAGGATTAAGGTTTCCTAATTAACATTAAGGCTCGCAAATTAGGGTTTTACTATACCTGGTTAGAGTTTCAGATTCTCGAAACTGAAATTAAGATTTTTAGAGTCGGCATTAGGATTTCTAATTGTACATTGATGTTCTTAATATATCCTTAGGGTTGGTCACTGATATAATTTATCTAATCAACCCTTGACCCTTAACCACATATTGTACACATATAAAATCATTGTACACAAAACATATACACTTATACACTTAATCTTGTAAGTATTCACCAAAATTTTTTAAATCCATAAAAATTCTTCACAAAAATGCCAAATCCATACACTTATTTTCTGTCTAGGTCTATTATTTAACCTTTATTCAATCTTTTAAGATTTTATTAAATTGTCTAAATTCTCTGGTTGTCACAAAATCTCACATAACAGAAAATTGAATAATTTATATTGTCATAACATAATTATTCTCGTCCCAAGGTCTCGCAACCGTTACTACAACATTACAACTTAATTTAAACATAACTTGTTACATCATAGTAGATAAGTCTTTCTACAACATAATAATAGTAAATTCCTAGTACTAAGAAACAAAGCTAATTTGAAGCCTTCTCTTTACCCTTGTCCTTGCCTGAGGGTTCACCACTTTCTGTCTTAACTAAAAGTTTTAAGGAAAGCAAGGATGAGCAATAACTTTGCCCAGCAAGTAATATCGCAATAAGGGTGAACAATTTTAAAGTTCAAATCTCAAGGGTATGACCATGAATAATAGACCAGGAATTATCAACAATTCTCAATAAAGGTCGTTATGAACACTGAGCAGTCACTAAGCACTAAGAACTTCTACTAGAATCAGCAGTATTACACTGAAAATTCAATAAAGCTAGTATAACAGATGATCAACTTAAGTACCCTACGATATGCATAACATTTAAACATACTAGTATGTGCGCACGTCGGTTCCCCGATAATTATAAAATTTCCCCTTCAATGAGGGTTGTTCATCTCAGTAGATTTATAAGACTCCACACCAAATCAATTTGTTTGGATAGCTTTCTAACATATGATAATAGTCTAGCCGAATCAATGTCTTAGATAACTTTTATAATGCAATTAAGAACAATAAGTTCAATGCTTGCAACAACATCAAGATATAAAATTGATTTCCGAATGGTAATAGATATTTGCTCACTATAGGTATGATTGATATGGCAATAATTCGGGATTATACAATACATAAAGCGTAAAGAGTTTAGGGAGCTTGCATTTAATATGAAGATCAAATGAAGTTATAGAACTTGCACAAAATTCAAGGTTGTGTAAGTTAGGGAACTTGCCTTAAGCGTAGTTTACCAACTTATAGCTTATAAACACTTTGAAATCCTATTGTAACGTAGTTATGTATACAACATATTTATTAGTTACTCAACCCTATAAGTTAACAGCCTTATACATGTTCGATCACACACATCCATTTCTATCTTAGCAACATAAATAGAATATCACATTAGCATGTTATCACACCACGTAGCTATATAACCATCATCTATTTAGCTTGTATAAAAGAAATACGAAGGTTTGTAAAAACCCTAAATTCTTGGTTTCCCATAACTATTACTCGCTAGAACTCTTTAAACATCACGACAATTATGTATTAGGACTGAAAACAATACATGTTACAACTTACAAAGTACAAACAAACTGTTAGACCAAACTGCAAGAGGGCACGACTGCGCCCTAGTTAGGATTAGGGACGGCGCATCTGCACTGTCCCCTGGCCAGACCAGAGTTAAGCTTTTCAATTCCTGGTTCTGTCTCATTCTTTAGCATGCATTTCACATATACTTAGGTACTGTGACAACCCGAGAATTTAAAAAATTTATTTAAATATGAAATGATGGATTAAAGGTCATACGATAGACCTAGACTGAAAATAAGTGTATGGATTTGAAGTTTATGTGAAGAATTTTTAAGGATTTCAAAATTCTGTGAAGGATTTTGGTGGATTTAAAAATATGTTGGTGAAGATGTACAAGGTTAAGCATCTAAGTGTATACGAGTCGGTCTATGTAATCATATATGTGAACAGTTGTGGTTTAAGGATCATATTTTGATCAGATGCGTTACATTAATGACAAACCCTAAAATTATATTGAGAACGTTAAGGTTAAGTTATTAAACCCTAATAAGTGATTTTATGTGTACAGATTGTGATTTAAGATCAAGGAATTGATTTGATAAGCTATAACTTTAGTAAATCCTAAAGTTGGGTTAAGAACGTCATGGTTAAGGTTATAAAACTCTAACGACTTAGAAACCTAGCGATACGTCTGTAAACCCTAATTTCAGTTCCGGGAATGCAAAACCCTAATTTGGGAATTCAAAAGCTAAGTATAAATGGCTAAGTGTTATAAGTTATGGAATAAAAGGGAAATGTCCAAATTGCCCTTCAAATTATAGGGGAAAAGACAAAATTGCCCTTAGTGAATTCAAAATGACTAAAATGCCCTTTTACTTACTTTTTAAGCAAAAGATTAGACCAAATCTTGGTGACTCACTATATTTGATATGCCATGTGCCTTAAAATATCCAAGATCAGATTTTGAGTGCCACCTAGCCACCTTTACAACCATGGATTTAAAAGATCAAAGATTAAAAAGTAAGAAAAGTTTACTTTAGTTTATCATTTCTTCAAGTCCATTCTCTCTCTACAATTTTGAAATCTAGAGTGAGAGAGAGTGAGAATATGAACCATGAACAGTTCATAGCAAGCCAAGAACAGATCAAGGATCAAAAGTTCAAGAATCAAAGTTTAAAAGGTATAAAAACCCTATCTTGAAAATCTATGTATTTGATGTTAGATGTTGTTAGTTATTGTTTAAAGTTGTGTTAAGAGATGTTATTTAGTAATCGAAGATGTAACATCAAGGATCCATAACATCTAGAAGCCAAAAAACTAAGTTTTTGAAACAGATCAAGAATCCTAAAAATAAGGCTCCGTAATGTTAGGGCCTCTAGATCTTTACATGTTTTGTGTTATGCTAGTTTTAAGTTATAAACTTGTTCTTTTCCATGAGGAGAGTAGACTGGAAGTGGATTCAACTTCATACCATGTCTAGATCTCCAGATATAAGTAGTCAAGCATGGTTGACCGACCATTACCAACTGAGTTCATGGGCAACCCAAAAACCCCGAAAGCTTGACAACCATTTTTGAAGGCTCCGATCTTGCTGATGTTTATTTTTTAGACCATGTTGTTGTTTTGATATTGTAGTCTGACATATGGACTACACATTCATGCATTTAGATTACTCAGATCTTTAGCAGAATGACTGAGAATCATGGTCAAACCGGTGTTGACCAACTCCCTAGAACGAAATCTGGAAAACCTAGAAATCGTGAAGAACAACTCCTGACATCAGTTTGACCAGCCTTGATCTCTCACTTGTTATATTGTTTGACAGAACTAGTGTTATAATTTTGTTCTACGACATAAGTACTACCATATGGTATCATAAAACTACATAGCACATGACCAGAGACCAAATTTATCAGGGTTCAAAAAGAGACCATCGACACTGTTTTTTATTTATGGGCAACCAAAAAATCAAGAACACGCCTAGATCTTGCAGATTTATACGACTGGGCTATGAAACTTGCTGGAGATTGTAGTATTACATCAATTTTACAATCCTATTACACTAGACTGTCCAGAAACCTTATGATTAAGAAATTATATATGTTCAAACTTACCACCCTGCACACTGTGTATGAACATTCTAGGTTTATGAAGGACACCCATAGCGACGGTTCTGTCGCTATAGGGCCCTTTAGCGACAGTTATTTTTTAAAATTAATTATTTTTATTAAATAAATAGAAAAAATTAGTTTTAAATTATTAAAAATACAAAATAAATTCTTAAAAATTATTTTAAAGCCTAAAAATAGGTTTTTAATAATTTTAAGTATATTTCATAAATATTTAATATTTGTGGAATATTAATGGTATTTAATTTATTTAATTATAATATTAACTAAATTAATTAAAAATGATTTTAATATTTGAAAAATCATTTAAAAATATATTATGGTGTTAGAAAATATTTTAAGTTATTTTTAATAACTTTTGATATTTTGTGATGAATTTTATTAATAAATTAATATTAATGGTAATGGATTTATGTAATGAATATATTAAATAAATTATGAAAAATTAAAATTATTGATTTAAAAATCATATAAAAATGATTTATGGGTTAGAAAAATATTTTAAGTTATAAAATATAACTTTTGATATTTATCATGAAAAATATTAATATTTTAATATTAATGTCAATTATTGGATAATAGATTTAAAGGTTTAAAAATCATATAAATATGATTTTAAGGTATTAAAAATACTTTGAAATATTATAGATGTATTATAATATTATGTCATGATTTTTATTAATATTTAATATTAAATAAATATTAATGATAAGAGAATAGTGTGGTATTTATATTATATAAATACGATATAAGTGATTGAAAATTCACGATAAATATTAATAATTATTTAAAAATTATTACGAGCTTATGAAAAATATTTTAACTGATAATGAAATTATCTAAGATATTTGTGAACCAGTTTAGACCGAGTCTTAATAATGTTAGGCTCGAGAATAGTCCGACTAGACCGTCGGGATGTTAGAATTGTGTCGAGTTCAACTTAGACTGAAATAGTTTGACTTGATACCGAGTCTTAAGTAGTTTGTGAACTGATATGGTTATGTGTTTATGTGTCTAAGTTATTTTATAACAGTATTATACTGTGATGATATTACTCTAATATTGGAGATCTATATTACTAATATTAGGTCTTCGGATAAAGTGATATAAACTGTGTAGCAGTAGTCGGTGATACAGGTAAGTTCCTAACCTTGAACTTCTAATTATTGGGCAAGTTTTCTTAAACTCGACCTCGAGTTATTCTTTCAATTATGCTTATGGCTAATCATTGCTGATTACCATGTCTATGAATTGTTGAATATCTTTCTGTGCAAATAATGCATGTGATCATCAGGTATGAAAGGCTGATCACCTTCATTACCATCTAGTCCAGTTATAATTGTTCATGTTCTTTCTTGACCATTCAATTCCTATTGATTTGGTCGTTCAGTTATGAAAATTTATTCATGCTAGTTCACAAATTTATTGTGGAATGTTAGCCAGCTATTATTCAAATTCTTTCAATTATGATATATCCTCAAATAAACTTAAACTTGTTGGGCAAGCTTGTTCCTCACCCTTGATATATAATGATAAACATTACGGATTAAGATGAATACGTCAGCTACATGAAAAGACAAAGATAAGTCCAACTTTGGATTGTATAAGTGCAGCTAAACTTGTAACAGTATTGTATATTAATGATAATGTAAGTTAAATAGGTTATAAAATATGTATAAGTTAACGTTACTCGACCTTGGGGATTAATGTGTAAAGTTTAATGTATAAACAATTTATGTTTATATCTTCTACAAAATGTATAGAATTTGTATACCAGATCTGCGGCGATTTGGGACCGGGATCTGGGGCTTTTAGAGTTGGTATCAAAGCTATTGGTTATAATCCTTAGGTAGGATTACCTTAGGCTAATATCCATAGTGATTAGGATAAGAACTAACTTGAATAGAGTTAGTGAGTCGGTAAGATTTAAAGACGAATCTCGGTGAGTTATAAAAGATACGGAGTTCCCTAACTTTGATAATAAATGTGAACAATAGTGATGAATAGATAAAGTCTAAAAGACTAAAGCACATGAATAGAAGATCGTAAAACAAAACGATCATAGTGTAGAAATGAATTGTAATGTATACGATAAGATCACCCCGTGATCTGATAAGGTTATAGTATGGAGAAGGATCAAGCAAATGATTGAAAAGTTTATGGCAAGAATGTTATTTGTTAGATTGTACTATGAATTAGTACAAGGAAAATTCAGGAAAGGATTATGAATACGGATTAAACAAAATTCGTATTGAGAATGGAGTTAGGATTAAGTGGGAATTTCAATTGAGGACTCATGTTAGCACCTAAGTTGTATGATTCTTTGTATGGGAGGGGAATTGTACTTGGTTTAATGACCACTTAGTTTCTGGTACTGATAATCATTGAAATGTATGTGTCGCACTATTTGCTATATACCTGATGAGATGGTGATTCTTTTCTCAGAAATATAACAGATAGGTAGGGTAAAGTTAGAGAATATAAGGTTAAGTACGAGTTCTTAAAACTCATATTTATGGTACGTTCGTGACTCATAGTTATATGAAATGTTTATGAATCACTCAGCGAATGGACGCCAAAGGTCTGACTAGGACAAGTTCTTAAACTCATATGATTGTAGAAAGTTTCTGAACTCGTGAGTGTGGTTTGACGAACTGGGAATAGTTATGCGTGAATGAAGAATTGAGAATAATAGGAACAGATATACTGTTTAAGCAATTGATCATTAGTGGAGACATAAGTTTTCTAGATCTTCTAGCAATGCTAGACTTGAAATTTTTTACATCAAGCTAAATACGCACTATGTGTTTTTTGAAAATGATTTTTTTTTTATTCTCAACTTCTGGTGACCCTGGTGTATGCCTGGACTTTGGGCCACCTACACCTCGTTACTTGTTGAGATAATAAAACAGAATTGCAATGATTTTTGAAACGATTTAAAGTATAGTCTATGCTACTTGTTTCAGCTAGACGATAATGATTTGAAATATCAAAATATATTTTTATTTATCACTTATGTACCATGTAACTTGGTGCAGAGATGATAAAGAAATGATAAAGTTGTAAATACAGGAATATTTAGTGTTGAATTTGATATGATTATCGTTGTCCCACTATTGTATGATGTGTTATGACAAAGTCACACGATGACGGCATCCTCAAACGGGCTGTTAATACAGTACGACATCATGACGTCATTTTTAAACTAAATATTTTCAAAAATTTAATTTGCCAATGGCGTTTGGCTATACACATTTGTATTTCGATTGAAGTTGATTATTGATATGGGTCTAAGCTATTTGATTCGGCTAGACCAACTTTTATGAAAATTCTAAACATTCTTTGAAAATTTTCCTGAACCAAATTGTTTTGGTGTGGAATCCGATAAGACAGAGGTAAAATTTTGTGCCTATGGCAGTGACGAGAAACAGATCAGACCAACAGTACTTAATAAGTACAGGGCATATCGGGCTAGCTACCCACTATGTCTGTAAGATAAGACAGTTTGCGGATGAATTTCTGTACAAACCTTTTCGAAAATGAAAGTTTGTAGTCTATATGACTCCCAAACATTATTTAAATTTTTTTACTCTTATGAGAGATGTATTGGGTAGCATGTGATAATGTGTATGAATGGTGTAAGTTGTACGGTATAAGGTGTAAGCTGAATTTCGGGGACGAAATTCTTAGAAGAAGAGGTGAATGTGACAACCCGAGAATTTAGAAAATTTATTTAAATCTTGAATGATGGATTAAAGGTCATATGATAGACCTAGACTGAAAATAATTGTATGGATTTGAAGTTTCTTTAAAGAAATTTCAAGGATTTCAAAATTCTGTGAAGGATTTTGGTGGATTTAAAATCTGTTGGTGAAGATGTACAAGGTTAAGTATCTAAGTGTATACGAGTCGGTCTATGTGACAATATATGTGAACAATTGTGGTTTAAGGATCAAATTTTGATCAGATGAGTTACATTAATGACAAACCCTAAAATTATATTGAGAACGTTAAGGTTAAGTTATTAAACCCTAATAAGTGATTTTATGTGTACAGATTGTGATTTAAGATCAAGGAATTGATTTGATAAGCTATAACTTTAGTAAACACTAAAGTTGGTTAAGAATGTCATGGTTAAGGTTAGAAAACTCTAACGACTGTTTAGAAACCTAGCGATACATCCGTAAACCCTAATTTCAGTTCTGGGAATGCTAAACCCTAATTTGGGAATTCAAAAGCTAAGTAAAAATGGTTAAGTGTTATAAGTTATGGAATAAAAGGGAAATGTCCAAATTGCCCTTCAAATTATAGGGGAAAAGACAAAATTGCCCTTAGTGAATGCAAAATGACTAAAATACCCTTTTACTTACTTTTTAAGTAAAAGATTAGACCAAATCTTGGTGACTCACTATATTTGATATGCCATGTGCCTTGAAATATCCAAGATCAGATTTTGAGTGCCACCTAGCCACATTTACAACCATGGATTTAAAAGATCAAAGATTAAAAAGTAAGAAAAGTTTACTTTAGTTTATCATTTCTCCAAATCCATTCTCTCTCAACAATTTTGAAATCTAGAGTGAGAGAGAGTGAGAATATGAACCATGAACAGTTCATAGCAAGCCAAGAACAGATCAAGGATTAAAAGTTCAAGAATCAAAGTTTAAAAGGTATAAAAACCCTAACTTGAAAATCTATGTATTTGATGTTAGATGTTGTTAGTTCTTATTTAAAGTTGTGTTAAGAGATGTTATTTTGTGATCCAAGATGTAACATCAAGGATCCATAACATCTAGATGCCAAAAAAGAAAGTTTTTCAAACTGATCAAGAACTTTAAAAATAAGGCCTGACAACCTAATGTCAAGGCCTCTAAATCTTTACATGTTAAGTGTTATGTTAGTTTTAAGTTATAAACTTGTTCTTTGCCATGAGGAGAGTAGACTGGAAGTGGAATGAACTCCATACCATATCTAGATCTCCAGATATAAGCAGTCAAATATGGTTGACCGACCATGACCAACTGAGTTTCTGGGAAACCCAGAAACCCTAAAAGCCTGACAACCATTTTTGAAGGCTCCGATCTTGATGATGTTTATGTTTTAGACCATGTTGTTGTTTTGATGTTGTAGTCTGACATATGGACTACACATTCATGCCTTTAGATTACTCAAATCTTTAGCAGAATGACTGAGAATCATGGTCAAACTGGCGTTGACCAACTGCCTAGAACGAAATCTGGAAAACCCAGAAATCGTGAAAAACAGCTCTTGACATCACTTTGACCGGCCTTGATCTCTCACTTGTTATGTTGTTTGACTGAACTAGTGTTATAATCTTGTTCTACGACATAAGTACTACCATTTGGTATCATAAAACTACTTAGCACATGACTAGAGACCCTCGACACTACTTGAGTTTCTGGGCAACCCAGAAACTGAAGAACACGTCTGACAAGCTTTTCTGGAGCCTAGATCTTGCAGATTTGATATGATTGGGCTATGAAACTTGCTGGAGATTGTAGTATTACATCAATATTACAATCCTATTACACTAAACTGCCCAGAAACCTTATGATCAGGAAATTATATGTGGTCAAACTTACCACCCTGCACATTGTGTATGAACATTCTAGGTTTGTGAAGAGCACCTATAGCGACGGTTCTATCGCTATAGGGCCATTTAGCGACAATTATTTTCTAAAATTAATTATTTTTATTAAATAAATAGAAAAAAATAGTTTTTAATTATTAAAAATACAAAATAAATTCCTAAAAATTATTTTAAAACCTAAAAATGAGTTTTTAATAATTTTGAGTATATTTCATAAATATTTAATATTTTTGGTATATTAATGGTATTTAATTTATTTAATTATAATATTAAATTAATTAATTAAAAATAATTTTAATACTTAAAAAATTATTTAAAAATATATTATGGTGTTAGAAAATATTTTAAGTTATTTTTAATAACTTTTGATATTTTGTGATGAATTTCATTAATAAATTAATATTAATGGTAATGGATTTATGTAATGAATATATTAAATAAATTATGGAAAATTAGAATTATTGATTTAAAAATCATATAAAAATGATTTAAGGGTTAGAAAAATATTTTAAGTTATAAAATATAACTTTTGGTATTTATAATGAAAAATATTAATATTTTAATAATAATGTCAATTATTGGATAATAGATTTAAAGGTTTAAAAATCATATAAATGTGATTTTAAGGTATTAAAAATACGTTGAAATATTATAAATATATTATAATATTATGTTATGATTTTTATTAATATTTAATATTAAATAAATATTAATGATAAGAGAATAGTGTGGTATTTATATTATATAAATACGATATAAGTGATTGAAAAATCACGATAAATGGTAATAATTATTTAAAAATTATTACGAGCTTATGAAAAATATTTTAACTGATAATAGAATTATCTAAGATATTTATGAACCAGTTTAAACCGAGTCTTATGTTGGGTTTTCTACACAACAAAGCAACGCACATCGAAATAAAATTAAATAAAACAAAACAATTTTCGAAACCCAAAACAAGATCCATGTGAAACAGGCATTAATTCAGTGTTTTAAGAGATTATACCGATTATGAAAAAGCCTCTGAAACACTTCGAATCTCCAACGCAATCCCTCACGAAACTGCGTCTCTATGGTATCCACACGAACGCATGCGAACCGTCGCACGATTCTGCAATAAAGGGAGCTGCGGTACTAGCCACCAAAAGGAACAAGATTTTCGAAAACTTTTCTCTAGTCTCTCTCTAAGAGCGACTAGGGTTTTTAGATTAATGATAATCCCTAATATGGCTGCTACATGTCATATATATAGCTGTTAAAAAAGAATATCAAGTTATACCTCTTTTAGGTATATATTTAAGTCATAATATCAAGTTAACAACACATAAAATAACAAAAAAAACAGAAACTGATTCTGGGTTACGGCGCAACTGCGCTGCAACCTAGTATAAACTGGGCGCAAGTGAGCCATGCCCGAACAGAAACAGTGAGGTACACTATTTTATAGAGCATCAACTAACCTTCAATTTTATTGGTTTAAACATGCTCCATTCATCATTAAAGGTTCCATACATGTAAACATATTTCATAAACACATGATAGCATGTTAATTCATATCAATGGACAGAGAATTCTATGAAATTTCAAGAACTTGGCAAAACCCAATTAAGTACAAAAGTTAAGATTTTTATACCTCTTAAAGCTTAGTAACTTAGTTTCTTCCTTCTGAGATTGCTAGACTTTTTTTTGGACAACAACCACTCAAACTCAAGTTATCAAAGTTTCAACCGACAAACAAAAGCAACGTAAAACTAAAAATGGAGCTGCTATTTATAGTTAATTGATGGACTTGGCGTTGGCTTTACACTGAAGTTGGAATCCATGGTGTATTGGAAGGAAACAATGGTTAATTAAGAGTTGGCCAACCACCAATTGCCTAGCCATCATCACTACACATTCTAGCCTTTTTGGTTTGCTGAATTTTACACAATGGAGAAGTAGCCCACTGTTCATGTACTAGGAGGTCACTCATTTTGGGACATAATTTAATTCTCAGCAACTAGAGCTTAGTTTTGTGACGCCCCCAAATCCGAGTATCTTCTAACCCAACAGATGGTGCTACACGGTGTTACAATTCACACACACATTCAATTAGAATACTTCAAAAGAGTGAATATGTCTTCTAGATATTCCAAAATAATATTACCATTCCAAGGTTCTTTGTAACCATGACATGCATTCTTTGTCATAATATCAAATAAGTACAACCTTCATACTATACTATTACAAAGGCAACTATTTATCTGCCTTAGTCTTTCCTTTATCTTTACCGGATCCTTCAGTCCATTTGGTCTTAGCTGCATTTATATGATTCAAGCAAGAGTGAGCATAACTAGCTCATCAATTATGATAATTTCATTAAACAATAGGGTTTGAATCATATGAATCGTATATCTTCAATAATTGAATTAATAGTTATGAAGTACTATAGATAATTCAAAATAGCACTACTCTTTTCTTTAAAACATTTAACAATGAAAAACATAAGTTAAAAATCAATTTCAGTCCAAGACCTTGAGCATTTCATTCTTTCTTTGAAAAGGACAACTCGACATCAAGTCCATAAGTCTGATATATCTTACAAGCATGTCAAGGTGATCAACCTATAGTACTCTATGTTGTACAATACTACTTCTTTAAGCGTATGTATGTTTAAGTTTTGGCAACCTCACATGATTGTCATTTGACGACAAGACGTCTGTTTATTCATACTCAATCTTTCTTTAAAATCAATACCAAAACAACTTGGCAAAAGATAACATCATTGATAATAGTTTGGTAGATTATAAGGAAATCCATAAAACACATTAAGTCTAGCTGAAGGAAATGGCTTCGACTTCGTTATACATCAATTCATGAGTAAGATACATAAATCACAAAGCTTGTCCAGAAAGAACTTAGACAAGGGTTTAGAACACTTGCCTTCAGCGTCTTCTACAGTTAATATATTTTTCCTCTGAGTCTTTAAGGATTCTACATTACATGATAATATAACATACCATATTAGGTCATAAAAAATCATGTATGGTCAATAATTTATCTTACCCTTCTACTCAATCCAATTATTCATTAGATTGGTTAACATTTGTTACAATTTATCGTATTACTTTGTATTTACATTCAAGTAATCTTCGTCAACCTTTAGTTGTAATTCTAAAGGTTATATTCATCATTAAGGATGGTACTTTAAGTTTATTAAGGTTATAATTTACCTTTAATTAACTTACACTTCCTTTACATTCATTTTTATTCATCATTGGCTCTTTCGTAGTGCTAGCACTGCGGTGCCGGCTTTCTATATAGATCTCGCGCTGTGGCGCGAGTTCCTAGTACATGATACCCGGACTCGGTGCTGCGGCGCCACTCCCTTTACCATTGGCCGCGCTGCGGCGCTACTTCACAGTGGCTGAGGGATTAGCCTGGTGATGCTGCACCAGCTTTACACTCTTGGGTTGAGCTGTGTCGCGGGCCCTGTACCTCAGAAAATTTTCTCAAACTTTTTCTTCTGCAATATTTTTTGGCCTCATAACTTACTCATTATAAGTCAGGATTGGCTCGTTCAAAAGCTGTTAGCTCATATATCATGTTTACTATGATTTCATTAGAAAATCTTACATTTTCGTATCTGTTAACATAGAATTCACCGATTAAGTTCCTTATTGAGTGTTCGTTAAACGTTCGTGAACGTTCAAAGCTCGTTTCTTCGTTCTAAGTCAGAATTTGACCATTTTCGAGTCCGCAACTCTAAAATGCAAACTTAGACTATTCTCCATTGAAAACAAATGTTTCCAAGTTAAACGGTGACTTTTGACTTTTATTTTGAGAATTTCACGATTTCGACAATTATCGTCTAATCTCATAAATTTCGCCATAACTTCGTTACTTAAGATTTTTACACCATTCGAAATGGATTCATTCCATATCTCTATCATCCTAACCAAACATATTTCATTCAATCTTATACATGAAGGTTTTCAATTTGTCCATCAATAACAAAATTATAATTCTTCAATGTTCTTCATTAGTTCATAACTTTTGTGATTATGATTCACTTGCAACATGGTTTATTAAGGTTTAAGTCCTCTAATAACAATCCTTGTTCCTCCTTAACATACATGCTCCACCAATAATCACTTCTCTATCACCCTAACAATGAAGAGATGAAGGTTAATGGTTTGAAGGTTTATTACCTTTAAAGTTCCAAGCTTTCTTCCTTCTTCTTGAGTTATGAAAGTCTAACTCTCCTCACTTTTCTCTCAATATGTTATGCTAATTTGTTGGTGGAAATGAACAAGGCAAAAATGAAAATCCAAGCCTCTTATTTATAGGATTTCCAAGTGAGGGTAGTTTGGTCATAAAGCCACCTCCTTACTATTCCCACCTCCTCCAATAATCCTATCCCTTGCTTGGCCACCATACCTCTTATCCTTTGCTTACTCACCAAGTGGCCAGCCATGACTCACTCATGGGGCCCACATGGGTTGCCCCATGGGTTTTGCTAACCCGGTTACCCATTAGTTCGATCCACAGGTTCGGTTCTTGGTTCAGGCTTAAGTTTAATTACTTTGGGCCTAACGTTGGGCTTTTATTATTAATCTTTGGGCCTTAACATAATTCCAATTGGGCTTGCATAATTCCTACACAAATCCTACAAGTCCATTACAATAGGATTAAAGTGTTTAATGTAAAATCCTCATATTCTTTACGTATACTAGTTCGTATAATCATTTATCATATACGTCATACTATCTTTCATATATACTTGTACAATACTTCACATCATACTTATATTCATTGCTTCATATAATACTTGCTTATTATACGATCATTATTTATTCAATCTTTACTTTCCTTAACCTTCTCAAACTTAGTACGCAGGCGAAAAACTGTGTTTGCCATAACTAAATTATTATTACATAATCCATCATCCTTCCTTATTATTCTAACGTTACATACCTTCTTGGAAGTTAAAAAATAATTCTCGAACAAAAATTGATGAATAGTGTTTTTCAGAAAATTTCTCATAAAGCTTTTATTTTCGTCTTAGAAATTCAAACACCTTAATTCTACCACGTAGCCAGAATACTACGACATTACGCCATATTTAGGTTATAGAACAACATTCATCATGCTTACTCAAAATAATAACATATATTATAATTTTATTCATTATTTAATCAAATAAAATTATTTTATAATTAATCTGATTTTCTCGGTCATTACATTCTTCCCCCCTTATAAGGATTCTGTCCCCAGAATCTCGCTATACATTAAACAAATAACTGAGGTAATTATTCTTCATCTTTTCTTTAAGTTCCCACGTTACTTCTTCAGCATCGTGGTTCTTCCATAACACTTTTACCGAAGGTAAAACTTTGTTCCTCAGAACTTGCTCTTTTCTATCAACGATTTGAATAGGTATTTC